>JAPXFY010002344.1:0-27947 GCA_030674185.1 Monoplex corrugatus
TTTTGGGTTGTGTTTTGGTGTGTGGGGTTGTTGGTGTGTGTGTGGGGTGTGTGTGTCGCCCCAAAAGTACATGTGTGGGGTGTGTGTGCAGCATGTGCATTGTCGTTTGTGTGTGGTGGTGGGGGTGGGGAAATGTCTGTGGTGTGAGTACTTTATTGTTTTGAGGGCCAGGGATGGTTGTTACAAAACTAATGAAAAATTAAACACTATGTTTGTTTGGTACCTTGCATGTACATTTGTAGTGTAAAACTGGTTATGTAGATACCCCCGGAAAATTTTCTTCTGTATTGTCAAAAATCTTTTTCTTGTTCACTAACGTTTTAAAAAAAAAAAGTTTTTGGATCATAAACGGGTCCCTAAAGATTTCGACAAAGAATGTTGAAAGGGGTTTGATAGATTTTTTTACTTTGGTATTTGACTTGATAAGAGAAAAAAAATGGTAAAAAGTAAATGAGATATGGGGATTATTGAAAGATCTATGTCTGACTTTTTTGTATGTACTTTTGATATACCACATTGTTTTGTAGTTGTGTGGTGTTTTATGTGTTTTATTTGGTGGTTTTTATTTGTGGTGTGTGTGCCGTGTTGTGTAACGTGTGTGTGTGTGTGTGTGGTTGTTTGGTGTGTGGTTGTGTGTGTGTGTGGTGGTGTGTGCAATGAAAAACGGGACTCAGTCGCATATATTTGCCAAAAAAAGGCCAAGACAGGGTTTTAAGACAGACTGGTTTTGTAAGCTGATTTAACCCTTTGACCCCTGCACCCTACCCCAGCATCCGCCTGTCAACCAGCTAAAAAAGAAAAAAATTTAACCCTTGGCTCCCCACCCATCCCCATTTCCTGCAGGAAGCTGGAAAATAGGGGAGGGTGTCCAAGGGAAAATTTTTTTTTGCAGTTGTTTGGATAGGGTGCGGGGGTAAAGGGGTTTTAATATCAATAATTTACATTTCCCACTAAGCAACTTTTGGGAAAATTTTTTCTTGAAAAAGGTTTGTATGGATAAATTTTAACTGTATTGAACATTCATGAAATCATCTCTCATGGAAACAAAAATGTAAAAGTGGACTAAGAATCTTTCAGTTTTTTTAAATGCTGACTGTTTAAACAATTCATATTATTTTTTTTCAAGTTTTTCTTCCCATAGAAAATCATTTTAATTTTTAGCTAAAAATGTGTATTTTGTCCTGGAAAAACATTTAAATATGCCAAACTTTTTCTCAGCATTCAGGATAATATTTTTTTTAACTGAAATTTAAAAAGGCGAAAATGAATGTTACAAAGCGGGTGTATTAGAAATTCTGTGCTTTTTTAAAAGGGGCTGATGGGGGAAACGAAGGGATACCAGATTTCATTGTTGATTTTTTTGCTGAATGATCAAAACGGGGTTTGGATTGTACATTCAGTATAAAAACTTGTGTGTGTGTGTGTGGGTGTGTGTATGGTGTGTGTGTGTGTGGTGTGTGTGTTGTTTGGGTGTGGTGTATGATGTGTGTGTGAAAATTTGTGTGTGTGTGTAGTTTTTCGTTCGTTTCCTTGATTTAACGTCTTTTCACTATAAGTGATATTTATGTATGTGTGTATGTGGTGTGCATTGTGTGTTTTTTGTGTGGCTGCATTACGGGGAAGGGTTTTGAAGTTTTTTGTGTGCATGTGTTGTGTGTTGTGTGTGTGTGGTGTGTTTGTGGGGGTGTGCAGCATGTACGTGAAATGTGTGTGAGAGGTTTTTTTGGTTTTGGGTTGTGTGTGTTTTTGTTTGTGTGTGTGTTTTGTAGGGTGCGCATGCATGTACGTGTATTGTTAAAGGGTTTGTGTGTGTGTATGTTGTGAGAGTGTTTGGGTTGGTGTGTGTGTGTGGTGTGTGTGGGGTTTGGTGGGCGCGCCGCTTCGTGTACAGGGTTTGTGTGTGTCGGTGTGTGTGTGTGGTGTTTGTTGTGGTGGTGCATGCATGTCATGTTTTGTGCGTGTGTGACTGTGGTGGGGTGAATTCTGTGTGTGTGTGTATGTTTTTATGGGCCAGGATGCTTTTTTTTGTTACAATACTAATGTCATTAAACAAAAACGTTTGTTTGGTATCCTTGCGTAGCATTTGTAGTGTAAAAACTATGTTGATGTAGATACACCGCACATCACATTGTTTTCTAGCCAGCTGAATCCTTCCCTGATCCATTCTTTCACGGGTAAAATCCTAAGAACAAAACCCATTTAAATCAACAGAATATTCATTCACAAATTATTTATTTGGAAAAGGATGCTATAAGGACACAAATTCATAGCGGTTCGTAAAGATTCATTAAACAGAGAACATTTTTAACCCTTTCCTCCTCATCCTTCCACTAGCATCCTGCATTGTCATCAATGAAGTTTTGCAAAGAAATTCTTGACTCCCTCGCCTACCACCAGCTTCTTGCAGAACTGAGGGAAGGGTAGGGAGTCAAAGGATTAAGTTTTTGAAAGGGTGGGTAGGGGGGGGGGGGATAAAAGGGTTAATCTTTTACATTTACCGTTTACAAGAAGTAAAGCTTACATGATGTAGCAGCAGTGAAGTGCCGTTTTGTACATGCTTCCATAAAGATACATCAATTGCTGGATGCCTTTAAAAGTCATTACATAAAGATGGTTTCGAATTTGTCATTAAAAAAAAAGGTGAAAAGAATTTTCATAGGGCCACTTTGGGAAAGGGTTTTTTGGTCCATCAAAAAATTTTGCCCTTCGTGAGATCTTTAATTTCTGCTGCAACCAGTAGTTTTTTGTTTTTTTTTTTTTTTTTTTAGAACAACTGTTCTGTTTTACCCTGTCCCAGGATGCCCGTAAACTGACATGTACTGATTGACACATAATCATGGAGGCAAATCAGAAACAGGCACCATTTCCAAGGTAAAGGAGATTGGTCCTTCCCATTGAGGGCTCGGGCCCAGTACCAGTTTTGGTAAGCGTCGATTTCACATGCTGTGGTGGTGGGTTTGAATCCCGGGGTGTTTTAAAAATAAAACTGGCCCCCCTTCTCAAAAGTCCCCATCTTAACATCATTGTTGTTCTGGGGTATCGGGTGTAGGGTTAGATTTTAAACCCGTCTGTTGAATATGCTTTTGTTTTTTTTAATTATGTGGTTTTTGACTGCTTGCGAAAAGTGGTGTTGGGGTGTGTGTGTGTGTGTGTGTGTGTGGGGTGTGGGTTGCCCGCGCCGGGTTGCGCACAGCATGTGTGGTGTGGAATGTATGATTGTGGTTTGGGGTGCGTGCTGCATGTGTGTGTGTGCAGTGTGCATGCGCATGCATGGTGGTGCTAACAGTTAAAATGGGCCCCCAAAAAACGCTTTCAAAAAACTAGTTTTTTTACCAGAAACCTAGGTTGTGGGAAAATTTCGCTGCTCTTTTCAGGAAAAAAAATTTAATTTAATATTTGCCTAATAAGATGCTGGGGGGTTATCACAATGACTGATTTGCCTTTCATCTTTCCACTGGTTTTTGTCTGTTATTTTTTGTTTCCATAATGTTTCGTGCGCACTGTTTACGTTCATTAGTTTCATAGTTTTTTCAGTACCAATTTTTAAAAGTAATTTATGAACACAAAACACTGAATCTGAAATGGGCACCCCTGCTGTTTTTCCCCAGTTTTTTAAAAGTTTTTTTTTTTCTTGGTCTGTCCCCCGCATTCCTTGAAAAGAAAATTTTTTAAGTAAAACATTATATGTGGGTGAAATGTACTGCCCTTTTAATTTCATTTTTTGTTTTTTGTTTTTTTTTTGTTTTTTTTCTTTTTTTTAGATATTTCATTATCAAAGCCTAAGTGTGTTGTGTGTGTGTGTGGTTGTGTGTGTGTGTTGTGTTTTGTGTTGTGTTGGGTGTATGTTGTGTGTGTGTGTGTGTGTGTGTGTTGAGTAAAATTGGGGAACAAGATTATTTTTTAATTCGTTTTTGGGGGATCTTTACCAAATTTGGGGCAAAAGTGTGGCTGTCGAGGGCTTAATTACGATAGCTTCGGTTTAGGAATGAGGCACACATCCAAGATCATGCAGACACAAAAACGCCTAAAATCTTACTTTTAAAAGTAGTTTGTGAACACCTTTGTCAGGAACTTTTGAAATTCAGCTCAGCCACCAGTTCAGCTCTCCCTTTGCCAGGGCGGCAGTAGGGGGCCACGCTCGACGTCACAAGCTTGTCCAACACATGATTGAGACACTGTATGACTTCCTGGACCCCCAGACACAGACTCAGTGATACAACAAAAAAGGTAAAAATCTGTTTTTACTGTTTTGATGGCACCTTTTTCCATGATCATGGGAATTTTTATTTTAACTAAAGATTCTTCAGGGGCACACTAAACAAGAGGTACAAAACCGGGTTTTTTTGTATTGGTTTAAGAAAATTTGTTTTTTTTATAAAAAAAGGAGATTGTTAGAATTTTTTTGACCTCAAGGGGTTTAAATTTTTATTAATTATTAATCTTTGTTTTTTTTTTCCTTTTTCTTCTTCTTTTTTTTTACACAACAAAAGGGTCGTCATTTTGATTGTGTATTTGTTTTTTTTCAAATCTAATTTGATGAAACTTTACTGCCAGATTATTTAATATACCGGGGTTGATACAAAATTGTTAAATTAAATTTATCAGTGTGATTATTTTTTGTTTTTTTTTTCTACTTTGTTTCCTTGCTTTTCTTTTAAAAAGGAGGGAAAGAATGATACAAAACGACCACTGGGAAACCCCTGGTTGTGTCTGTCTGTTTGAAAATCATTTTTAAGGATTTTGAAAATGTTTTTTAAGAAAATTTTTTACTTGCCCAAAATTTTGCTTACCAAGCCAACCAGGTGAAGCGGTTTTAAAGTGGATTTATGACGGGAAGTTTTTTTTTTGGTTTGAGTTTCAACCCCCCCCCCCCCACCCCTTTCCCCAAAAAATGGGTAACCCCCCTTTTTAACCCCCCTTCTGCCTAGAGTTTTTTTTAGTAGGGCTCGTTTTAAGAGTGGGACCATACAGTCCTTCTCGTCCACTTTTCGGGTTTGTCATTGAGGGGGTTGCTAAATTTTTCTGATTCAGCATTGCAGGTATTGATCTCTCCGGGGCCCGATTGATGCCAAAATAATCATAAAAGTCAAACTATAGTACATCCTACATGCGTTTTTACTTACTTACATATTTTAATTTAAAGTCAAACATAGAGTACACCCTATCATTGCAGTTTACATACTTACTTATATTCAAAGTCAACATAAGTAAACCCTATCATGCAATTTATTACTTACTTTTATTCAAAGTCAGGGATAGAGTCAATCCTATCATGCAGTTTACTACTTATTTTACTTTTATACAAAATCAAGCTAGAGACAACCCTATCACTGCAGTTTACTTACATACTTAATTTAAAGTCAAGAATAGAGTAAACCCTATCACGCAGTTTACTTACTACTTTTAAATTTAAAATCAACATAGAGTACAACCCTATCATTTCAGTTTACTTACTTTTCTTATATTCCAAATCAACATAGAGTACAAATCCTATCACGCATTTTTTTACATACTTAAAATTAAAAAATCAAGCATAGAGTAAAAATCCTATCATCGTTTACTTATATACTTTCATTCAAGTCAAACATAAGTACAATCCTATCGCGTTTACTTATATACTTATATTCAAAGTCGAGCATAGATACAATCCTACATGCTTTTTTATTTATAACTTATATCAAAGTCAAGCAATAGTACAACCCAAAAACATTGCAGTTTACTTATTTTACTACTTATATTCAAATTCAACAAAAGGGGGTACAACCCTAAAATTGCTTTTACTTACTTCATACTTAATTCAAAGTAAAAGCATATAGTACAACCCTATCATGCAGTTTACTTACTTGCATACTTAAAATTTAAAATTCAAGATAAAACAACCCATCATTGCAGTTTACTTACATACTTAATTCAAAGTCAAACATAGAGACAACCCTATCTTTTGCAGTTTACTTACATACTTATTCAAAGTCAAGCTAGTACAACCCTATCATTGGCAGTTTATTTACATACTTATATTCAAAGTCAAGCAATAGTACAACCCTCCATCATTGCATTTAACTTACTTACTTATATTCAAAATCAAGCATAGAGTACAATCCTATCATGCAGTTACTTACATACTTAATTCAAAGTCAAGCAAAGAGTACAATCCATAAAAAGCAGTTTATTTACATATTTAAATTTCCCCAAATTGTAGACATATGGGGCAGCAAGACACACCAGTGGGTTTTGGTTACAAATTCTGTGGCACTTTTTAAAATATATCCCTACAATCTTAAATCGGAAAGGGGAAACTACATAGCATTCTCAAGTGGTTTCCCCCCTCTCATAAACCCTTTCTCCCTCACCCTACCACCACTTTTTCTGCATTGTCACCGGAAGAAAATGCAAAAACTTTATCTTTCACTCTTTCATCCTAGTCACCGGCTTCCTGCAGGAAGCGGGGGATAGGGTGAGGGGAGTGAAAGGGGAATTTTTGCATTTTTGGGAAAGGGAAAGGGGAGTAAAGGGGGAAGTTTTTGCAGTTGGTGGATAGGGGAGGAGGAAAGGATAATCATAGCATCGTGAAAAATTTGACTCTTTGGGGCCATGGGTTTTATGATTTAGTTTGCTGAGTTGGAGGGGTGTTGGAGAGTGGAAATGACCACGGGGGCTGGGGGGGGTTGTAACAGGATGTCACAGTATAGGGCTGAGAACAATTTTTTTTTTAATTTTATTTTTGATCATCTGTTTTTTTTCGTTTTTTTGTTGAAAATTTCTTTTTAAAATTTCATTTTAGTTTTTATTTTTTTGTTTGTTTTGTTTTGTTTGTTCATTTTTTTTTTGTTTTTTTTTATTTTATTTTATTTTTATTTCTTTTTTTTCTTTTATTTCTTTTTATTTTTTTTTATTTCATTTTTTTTTTGTTTTATTTCATTTTTTTCTTTTTATTTTTTTTTTATTTTACTTTTTTATGTTTTATTTTATTTATTTCATTTATTTTTTTTAATTTTTTTATTTTTTATTTTATTTTATTTTATTTTTTTTTTATTTTATTTATTTATTTTATTTTATTTTATTTTATTTTTGTTTCATTTTATTTTGTTTTATTTTATTTTATTTTTTTATTTTTGATTTTGAGTCTTTGTTTGTGACTTGTCTGCCGAAAATGTCATTAGTAGAAAACCTGTATAACGAAAGGGAAACACTGTGACTTTTTTGCCACTTGCATTAACCCTTTAAATTCTCACCTATCTGCCGGCATCCCGTTGGGGGAAAAATTTTGGTGGAAATTGGGAAAAAAAAATGAAAGAGTTGATGCAACCGCGTGATAATCTAATTACAGGTCAGGGTTTTTTTTTTTTTTAAAAATAATTTTAAAAAATCTTAACTGCATGGTCATGATTTTCTTAATTTCTTTTTCTTTTTAAAGTTTTAGTTAATTTTCATGCAGGATTTCTTAATTTTTGTTTTAAAGTTTTGCTGGTATTTTTTAATACTAAAAAAGATCTGTTTTCGCAAAGTCATCTGTCAAGTTTTTTTATTTTTTTTTTTTAGTTGCATTTGTACATTTGTATTGTTCTTGATAACTGCCACTATTGAAATTTTTTTGAAAATGAAAGAGAAATCTTTTTTTGCGCCTGGGAGAATTTAAAACAGAAAAAAAAATCTTTTTTTAAAACCTGGGGTACTTCTCCATGAGCACCAAAATTTCGAGGGCTCTGTTGGGTTTATGTACAAGCACTTAAATGTGCCTTAATTATTGAGTTGTGTTTGAAGGGGTTAAGACAACAGGTTTGCACCACATTGACCTGGAAGATGGGAAATTATTCATGGCATCTTAAATGTGCATAGTTTTTTGATGTTTGAGAAGGGTTAAACCTAACGGGTTTTCCCCACATGACCGGGGAGATGGGGAAATTATGTGCAGGGCATTTTTAAACATTTTTATTTATTGATTGGAGCAGAAGGGTTAAAAAACACAAAAAATTTGCACTGCTTGACCTAAAATAGGAAATTATGTGCATGGCATTTTAAACGTACATAGTTATTGAGTTGTGCATGAAGGGGGTTAAGACACTGACAGGTTTTTTGCAACCACATAACCGGGGAGATAGGAAATTAGGGGCATGGCATTTTTAAACATGCTTAGTTATTGAGGGTGCTGAGAGGAAAAAAGACACAAACAGTTTGCACGCGTTGACCTAGAAGATAGGAAATTATGTGCATGGCATTTTAAAACGTGCATAGTGACTTTTTGGGGCATGAAAGGGTTAAGACACTGACGGGTTTGCACCACACTGCCCGGGAGATAGAAATTATGTGCTGGCATCTTAAATGTCATAGATATTGATTTTGTCATAAAGGGGGGTTAAGACACTAACAGGCTTGACTGCACTGCCGGGGAATGAAAAGTTTTTCCCACCTTTACCTACCAGGCCTTTTCCCAAGCGGGTTTTTTAAAAACCCGACCTCCCAAATGGAAGTCTGTTATCATAATCGTACTTATTTCTTTTAAGACCTTGCCAGCAGTAAGGGGTTTTTCGCAAGACAAGGAATTGCCAAAAAAATTGCTTGTAGATTTGGATGGGAGCCTATGAATGTCCCGAGTGCAATGAATCCCCTTCTGAAAAACCCAAACCCAAACTATTGCTTCTGTAAATTTTTTGTTTTTTTTGTTTTTTGTTTTTTGGGTTTGAAAACCCCGGGGATGACAGGGGTAATTTATTCAAGTACTGTAATTAGTGTTAAATGCCATATTCATTTTTGCCGCCATTCTTGTCCGTGTTTTTTTTCATCACTGTTTTTTACCTATCAAAAAAAATATATATTCTATCAGAAAAGTTTTTGCTTTTCCCTGTTTGCTTTTGAGCTCTCTATTTAAAAAGTTTTTTGCTTTTTTTGGGTTTGCTTATTGATGTCCTCTTCCCGATGTTTTTTGCTTTTTGTCTTTTCTTATTGATTTCTCTCTTGCCAATATCCAAAACTAGTATGAGATTTAAAAAAAAAGTTTTTTTTGTTTTTTAATGTATTAATGTATTTGTATGTGTGGCATTGTTATGCAATTAATTTCTGATATATTTTGGACTGAAGTGTATCATTTTTGTGTGTTAGGGGGGAAAAGCTTTCTGCATGTGTGCTCATACTTTTTTGCCAAGATTTAAAATATCTGGACGTGTGAATCACATTAAGAGGTTTGTGTGTAAAGTTAAGTACTGGACGATGTGATTTCCATTAAAAAGGTGTGTGAATGTGGTGTGTGGGGTGTGTTGTGTGTGTGTGTGGTTTTGTGTGGATGAGTTTATTGTGTGTATGTGGTGTGTGTGTCTCGGTGTGTGTGTGTGTGTGTGTGTGTGTGTGTGTGTGTGGTGTGTGAGTTTAGTGTAAAAAAGCCTTTTAAAATCTAAGTGGATGGGAACTGGGGATATATATATTTACCTGCACTATCCAAAAAAATATGTTTCTCTTTAGCCTAATACCACACTCAAATCTAATACTTTGCTGTTTTTGTATACACCTGTGCAGGGGCCCATACGTTGCTGCGCAGTCTGTATGCTTCTCTTTAGTGGGTGAAATTTTGTTTTTGGGCGTTTAAATGAAAATATTTCCCTTTGCCAGGTATAGTTTTAAAAATGTTTTTTCCAGAATTGTATACGTTTGTGAAAACAAAAGTGGAACGTTTTTACATTTTTTTGTATTTAATACTCCTGTATTTGGTGTTTTTCTTTGGTTTGTTTTTAGTCTTTTTTGCTTATTTAATTTTTTTTTTGGTAAAGAGTATTTTTTATCTTTGTTTTGGCACTTAGATATTTAATTTTCTTTGTTTGGGATCTTGAGTCCGATGATGAAATGTTTGTTGACACTGTTTTGGTGATTAGGTATTTGATGACTTGTATTAGTAGAATGTTTGTTGATGTTTGTTTTTTTTAAAAGGGATGTCTGTTATGTTGTTTGGTTTTTGAGATCTTTTTCGATCTTTGGTTTGGGTTTAAAAAAGTGTTTGTCTTTGGTTAGGGAATTAGGTCATCGGGAAAATTTTTTTTTTGTACTTCATGTTTAATGAAAAATCTTTGTTAGTCTTTTGTTTTGGTGATTAATGTTTTTGATCTTTGTGGGGTTTAAACTGTGTGTGTGTGTTTGATCTTTTTTGATTTTTGTTTTTTGTTGATCTTAATGGTTTTTTTTTATCTTGTTATTTTGGTGACTTTGTGTTTTTTTGGTCTTTTTTTTTGTTGGTCCTTTTGTTCTTGATCTTTTTTGTTGATCATTGTTTTTTTATCCTTGTTGGGCTTTTTGATTTGTTGATCTTTGTGTTTGTTGAATTTTTTTTTTGTTTTCCCTGTACAAAAACTTTTTTTGTTGATCATAGGTTTGATGCCTTTGTTTTGGGTGGTCTTTGTGTCTGTTGAACTTTGTGCTTATTGATCTGTGTGTACATTGATCTGTGTATCTGTCGATGTTTGTTTTAATTTTTTGTTTGTTTGTTGATCTTTTCTGTTCGTTTTATCTTTTCTGTTTACATCTTTTTTGATGACTTTGTTTTTGTCGGGTCTTTTTTTTTTTATATTTTTATTTTTTTTGGTCTTTGTTTTGTTGAAGTACACATTTTTGTATTTGATGATATTTGGCTGATCTTTGTTGATCATTTTGTTTGTTGGTCGTTGGTGTTTGTTATCATTGGTTTTTTTGATCATTGTGTTTTTATCAGTGTTGTTGGCATTGTGTTTGTTGATCGTTGTGTTTGTTGACATTGTGTTTGTTGATCGTTTTGGTTTGTTGTCGTTGTGTTTTTTTGGTCATTGTGTTTGTTGGGCGTTTGTTTGTTGATCATTTGTTTTTTGGTCGTTGTGTTTGTTGATCATTTGTTTTTTTGGTCGTTGGTTTGTTATCATTGTGTTTTTTGGTCGTTGTGTTTGTTGATCATTGTTTTGTTGATCGTTGTGTTTGTTGATCTTTGTTTTTGGGTCGTTGTTTTGTTGATCATTGTGTTTGTTGGTCGTTGTGTTTGTTATCATTGGTTTTGTTTTGGCGTTGTTTTGTTGATCATTGTGTTTGTTGATCGTTGTGTTTGTTGTCATTTTTGTTTGTTGGTCGTTGTGTTTGTTATCATTGTGTTTTGTTTATCGTTGTGTTTGTTTTATCATTTTGTTTGTTGGTCGTTGTGTTTGTTTATCATTGTGTTTGTTGGCGTGTGTTTTTTTGATCAAAATTTTGTTTTTTTGGGCTTTTTTTTTTGACATTGTGTTTGTTTATCATTTTGTTTTTTTGATCTTTGTTTTTGTCGTTGTTTTTTGTTGATCATTGTGTTTGTTGGCGTTGGTTTTTGTCGTTTTTGGTTTGTTGATCATTTGTTTGTTGACATGTGTTTTTGTTGATCGTTTTTGGGTTTTTTGATCATTGTGTTTGTTGGTCGTTGGTTTGTTGATGTTGTGTTTTTTGATCATTGTGTTTTTTTGATCGTTGTGTTTGTTGATCATTGTTTTTGTTGGTCTTGTGTTTGTTGATCATTGTGTTTTTTTGATCGTTGTGTTTGTTAAATCATTGTTTTGTTGGTCGTTTGTTGTTGATCATTGTGTTTTTTGGGTGTTGTGTTTGTTGACCCCTTGTGTTTGTTGATCGTTGTGTTTGTTAAATCATTAGTTTGTTGGTCGTTGTGTTTGTTGATCAATTTTTTTTTGTTGATCGTTGTGTTTGGATCATTGGTTTGTTGATTCTGTGTTTGTTATCTTTGTTGTTTGTTGATCTTTTGTTTTTTGATTATATCTGTTTTTTTTTGGGTCTTCGTTGCATGGTCATTGTTGATTTTTTTGTTTTATCTTTGGTTGTTAATTTTTTTGTTTTTTTCATTTTTGTTCATCTTTGTGTTTATCTTTTTTGCTTAGTAATTAATGTTTGTTCATCTTTTTGTTCGATGATTGATGTTTTTTTTCAGGGTTTAAAAATGTAGGCTTTGGGAATACAGAAGACCATTTTGCTCACTACGCACTTTTTATCCGAAAAAAAAAATTTTAACAACTGATGGGGTTTTTGGTTGGGAAGTTTTGAGCTGACGCAAAATTTGACAGTTCTTTAACCCTTTGTGATGAAAATACTGCCCGTTGTGGGAAAAAGACGCGTTAAACGTTTTTCTGTTTTAATATGTATTTTGGCGATGAATTGAATCAGATTTGGGTTAGATTTGATTGGATTGATTTTATTTTCGTAGGGTATTTTCTGTTGAAGGAAGCCCGGGGTTCCCCCTTGGGAAAACTTGTTCCCCCTATATTTTCCTGTTCATTTAGTTTTTCTTTCTTGAAAGTGGATTTTTCCACATAATTTTTGCGAGGGACAAACTCTTTCTTGTTGTGGGATTTTCAAAACGCGCAAGGCATGCTGCATCATTGCCACCAGGGTTCATCTTCGCTGCACTAGCACCCCAGACCAAAACTCAAAATCTGGTGAGGGGGGGGGGGGTGAATAAGGAGAATCGCTGTCCCAACTGGAAAATAAGGTATGGGTTTTCCGCATCTAATTTTTTTTTCATCCACAATTCTACGTTTGTGTATTGGTGATCATGGCTTATGTTTTGGTGATAAATCTTTGGTATTGGTGACAACCCTTTTGGGTTTTTTTGGTGACAACCAGTTTTTTGGTGATCAACCATTGTTTTTGGTGATCGTATTTTTCTTTTTGATGTCATATCTTGTGTTTTAATGACAGATCATACCGTTATGTTTTAATGATCATACCTTTGTTTTTGTTGATCATACTTGTGTTTTGATGATAAACCCTTTTTTGGTTTTGACGACATGTATTTTTTTTTAAAAGATTTAACCCTTGTGTTTTAATGATCATATCTTTTTTTTTTAATGATCATCCTTTCTGTTTTGATGACTACATTTGTTTTTTGATGACATACCTTTGTGTTTTGATGTTTATACCTTTGGTTTTTGATGATCATACCTTTTTTTAATGACAAAACCTTATTTTTTATGATCATACCTGTGGTTTTGATGATTTTTTGTTTTTTTATTATAAAATCTTGTGTTTTGAAACTTTTGGTGTCTTAAAATGATCATGCCTTTGCATTTTTATGTTTATGGTTTTTTCTTTGTGCTCTGATGTCTTTGCATTTTTGATAGTCATGCCCTTGTGTTAGGGTTTATCATCAATAATTTTTGATAGTCACGTCTTTGTGTTAGGGGTTATCATCAATATATTTGATAGCACTTCTTTGTGTTATGGTTATCACAATATTTTTTGATGTCATGTCTTTGTTTTGATTATCATCAATTTTTTATATCTTTCTTTTGGGTTATGATTATCATAAATATATTTTGATATCTGTCTTTGTGAAAAAGATTATCATCAATATTTTTGAAGTCCCTTTGTTTATGGTTACCCCATATTTTTTGTAGTCACGTCTTTGTGTTATATTATCATCAAAAAAATTTGATAGCACGTCTTTTTTTAAAGGTTTATCACAATAATTTTTGATAGTCACCTTTGTGTTAGATTATCATAATCTTTTTTTTTTTGATGATCTAAGCTTTTTTTTTTGATGATAATAATCCATTTTGTTATAACAAAATATGTGTTTTTTAGATGATCTTAATTTTTGTTTTTGGGGATATAAAACTTTGTTTTTGATAAACATAACTTTTTTTTGATGATAATAACCAAATTTGTTATGATTACATAATAGGTTTTTAGAGATTTTAAAAGTTTGTGTTGGGTGATTAAAATTTTTTGTGTTTTGAGATCAAAACCATTCCAGTAAAAAAAAAAGGTGGAAAAGCGATGATTGTAATCTAAAGGTGCACAGTTATCATGGTATTTGAAAAGGGTGTTTTCTTTTTAAAAACCCCAAAAGGGGAATTGGAAAATCTTGCAGCATATGAGAGAAGGGAGGAGAGGAGAGAAAAAGGAGAGAAAAGGAGAGAGAGAGAGAGAGAGAGCTTATTATTTGGGGGGAAATCATTCTGAGCGATGTATTGTGTCTGTTGTCTATCTCATATCTTTCTGTCCCTCACTGTTTTCTGTCTTTTTTTTCAATGTGTGTGTTGTTGTTGTGTGTGTGTTGTGTGCTGCCGCACGGACTGTGGTGGTGTATGCCAAACCAATTTTGGGTCATTGGAACACTGCGGGACGATTTTTTAAAGTTTCAGTTTCATTTCCAAGAGACGTTCCGCGCTCGAACGGGATTCCATATGCCTAACCACAGGTGCCAAGGATGGTGATCAGACACAAGCCTAAGCCTGCACATAAACCCATGACTTTGGCCAGGTGCAATTTTTCCAAACCCAGCTTATGTTTTTTCCAAGTCTCATTTTTTTTTTACCAGTATTTTTATCATCATCTTGGAACGGTATTGTTGTTTTTTTACATAAAAATGATAGTAAATCATGTATGTTACTTTAAAGAAAAGAACAAGTAAAAAAGTAAATAAATAACCGAAGGCCGAAAAACGATACAACTGCCATTCGTAAAAAAAAAGTGCATCGACTGGAGTGTCTCCACCTTTCCCTGTCGTTTGCAGCTACCTGGAAGTCGCCCCCTTTTCTTCTTCTCGTTGCGCACCCCGGAACCAGTTCTCGTGAAAAGTTAATTGTCGCTGCAAACTAGTGATAATAATAATAATAAAAATAATAAAAATAATAACAACAATAATTAAAATTTTATAAAATTGTAATAATAATAAGAGAAGAAGAATGACGAGATATAAAAATATAATAGAAAATGACGAATGATAGTAATAATACCATAGGGAAATGCAAACAATGAGATAACAATGCAATAATGATGAAAATAACAATGATAACAGAGTCATGTGATGATGGAAAAAACACAACAAAATAACAACACAACAAAAACAATAAAATGATAATAAAAAACAATAATAAAATAATAAAATAATGAGAAATAAAATATTAATGCGATGATGAAAACTACTACTACTACACTACAACAACTACTACTATCTACTACTGCTACATAATTAAGTATTTTTTTTGGCCCAGATTTGACAATTCAAATAAAAGCGCACCCACGCATCAGACTATTACGTAGCATAAAAGCATCCTTTTAGGCCCTTATAGTTTCTTCTTAAAGGGTGGTCGGTTTTCGGCCACATCTCCCCAGCACCGGGAGTTTCCCTTAGATCTTTAGATTGGTTCTGTCCTGATCTGCATCTCCACAAGGACACACAAAGGGGGGGCCAACTCATTTTTTTTAACCTTTTTGACCTCTGCACCATGTCCACCACATCCTGCATTGCCAACCATGCTAGCAAAGCAAAAATTAGCCCTTTGATTCCCCACCCTATCCATGGTTCCAGGGAAACAGCAAAGAAAACAAATAACGTCTGATGGAGGCAGACCAAGTAGACACTCAAAAGGGAAGATTAGGAAAAAGACAGGCAACATTATAGGCCATTTTATAGGAAAGGGGATTTAGAGCACCTTTTTTCACAACGGGAAAAGCTGAGGAAAGAGAGCACCGGGTAGACCCGGGGAGAGAATGCTGGACGGACTTGCAGAGGGGCTGGGGACGGGGGGGTGATGGGGGGGGGAAGATGCTAGGGGCAACAAAAATAGAGGCAGATGGAAGTCCAAACGCCAACGCCATGCGGCGGGGAAACCTGATGATGAGATAGAAACCACAGCTTCCTGCGGGAATTTTTAGTCCACGTGTTTTGGATCACAGACAGAAGACACCCACCTTTCTGACTTGACAGCTTTTTGTAACGCAGCCGCCTCGTAAGACATTGACACAGGGGTTTTTGTGATGTACTTAAACCCCTTAAAAAGGCTTTATTCTTTTGTTGTTCATTTTCGCTCTGAGTACTAAACTGAAATGGGCGTATGGGATGGACGCATGAAAGTGAGTGCATAGTCTCATGAAAAGGGGGCTTTATTCTTGAAAGAATGAGGCTCTTAGGATAATATGGCATCAACAGTTCATTTCCCTTCAACAAATAAAACATTTTTCTTTGTTTTTTTCTGTTTTGATTCTACTCCTTGCCTGAAAAATTTATTCTTAATAAATACTTGTCACATGACTCACCAAGTTGATTGTACATTGATTCGCGTTAACAGCCCCTTTTTCTTTGAAAGTACAATGAAAAATTGACTGACAAATCTGTGGGTTTTTTTCCAGGTCATAAATGTGATTTTGGGCGGGGACTGTTACTTTTGGTATAAAAATAAAACTAAATCAAATCATTTTAAGAATTTTTGATCCGTTACAATATATGCACACTTACTTTGCCCATAAGATCTTTTAAAATACAGAAAAGCGCCTAAAGATAAGCAAAAAAGAAAAAAGGGGGAAAAGAAAAGGAGGAAGAGGAGAAGAGAAAAACAAACTATTTCACTTCCTCTCCTATCCAACAGCTTCGTCAGAAGCTCACAACATCTCATTGCCTTGCCCGATGCTTGGCGATTTGGGCCCCCCAAACCAATCACTTTAGTTGCTGCAAGTATGTCCCTACCTTTGTCCCACCTTTTCCCGTAAAACGTCCAACAAACTGATTCACTCCCTTCCCTCAGCATAATTATTCTTTAAAAGAAAAATTTTCACACGGGTCACTTGAGGGTTTTTCTCCTCTGAGGGCCTTCTCGTTTTTCCCCCCCCCGATTTCTTACTACTAAGTTTTGTTCCACCTACTCACAAAATTGTCCAATATTTTCTCCCTGGGCTACCGGGTTTCTGTCTTTCTCTCTAGCTTTCCTGTTGTGACTACGCTTCAAATTTTTCCTCAAAAAATATCCTTAAAAAGTTTCTTGTCTTTTCCTAAACTTTTTCCCCTTAAAAATTCCTTTTCACAAGCAGTCAAAGGGTAATTGTGGCCTCGTTTTATGAATCAGTTCACACCCACACACACAAAACACACCCACACACCCAACACACACCAACACACACCCAAAAAAGACAACACGTTCACAAAAAACGCATTAAAACAATAAAACCCAAAAACACCTGTAACAACAAACAGCTCATTGCCAACGAAATTAAAAAGTAACCTATCATCACGGGGCCCACAAATCCAAAACGAGTGCGAATTCATGCAAACACACTAAAGATTAGACACACAAAGGCACTCCTCTGGACACACTTCCCGCCGTGCGGCGGAAGGGGGGTAATCATGAAGCGAAATGGCGGGGTGGGAGAAAGGCCGCGCCTCGGCGGGTCATTGTCATTTTGCTAATTCCTGATTGGCCACCTCGCGCCCTCTTCCCGTCTCACTGCTTTTCCCCTTCCCCTTTTGTCATTTATGATGTTTACAAGGGATGCTCCGGGTAGAGACGATTCAAAAATAGGCCCCATGTGAAACCTTGGCCAAGCGGGAAAAGTTTATACTGAATTTTCATTTTTTAGGAGTTGAATATACTATTTTTCCCCTTGGAAATATTTTTTAAATGCTTAAAATTGAACACGACTACACCCAACAAGCAAACAACACTGGTGTTACCATCATTGGGTGAAGTAGATAAACAGGATTTCGACTTTCACGCTCATGGGTTTTTAAAAATTTTTGATCTATCAAACGAAAAGGATTATTTTGGTTTTTTCCCTGCCCAAACGCTGTGGGGTAAATTGGGAAAAACTGGGACCACACGAAAGAGTCTTATCCACTTCGTGGACGCAGAGAGGTTTTTTTTGATGGTTTAGCGCATTTTTCATAATGATGTTAATCTTAATCGACAAAACCCCTTTTTTTCTCCGGCACCCCAAACCACCAACGCAAAAACTTAACTCTTGATTCCTTCACCCCCCAACCAAATATTAAAACAATGTATCGAATTAATCCTTGAGTCCCGCACCCTATCCCCAACAGCAAAAACTTTAAAACCCGCCCCCCACCTATCCAAAGATACAAACGGGATCTGACAATTAAACCCTTTGGTCCCCCCAACCCCTTTCCCCCAACCGAAAAAAAAAAAAAAAAAAAATTTTACTCCCCACCTATCCAAAGATATTAATCAGGGACTAAATTAAACCCTTTAGTCCCGAATCCATCCACCAACTGCAAAAACTTACCTTTTTACTCCCTCAAACCCATCCAAAAGAAAAATTTATCAGTGTATCAATATTAACCCTTTTATCCTGCATCCTATCCACCAAAAAACCCAAAAATTTTAAATTTTTTATTCCCCCCCCCTACCAATGATATTTTTATCATGTCTAATATAACCCTTATCCGCATCCATCCACCATCTGCAAAAAATTTTTTAAAGCTTTTATTCCCCCACCCTAAATCCAATGATATTGATCAGTGATCTAATATTAACCCCTTTTAGTCTCGCATCCTGTCCCCAAATGCAAAAACTTAACTTTTTTGACTTCCCCACCTTATCCACCAGCTTTTTTGATGCAGGAAGCGGTGGAAAGGCCAGGGTCAAAGAGTTTAATTTTTGTTTAGCAGCATGGTTGACAAATTCAGGATTCTGGTGGACAGGGTCGGGGGTCAAAGGGTTAAACGTCTTGCAGCAGCATCCAAATCCCATGGCTTGTATTCGTATTTTTCCAAATCCTTTGTGGGGCCAAGTCTCACATCATGCAGGGAAAAAGGAATTACCGGCGCAGGTAAGAGTCAATTTGTGCTCATGAGTGTCCTTGTCCTTCCCTACAAAATTTTTGTCTGGACAGCTTTTTTTCTGTTACTGTACCAGAAGCAAGATCTGGCACTCTAGTGAACAATAAAAAAGAAAAGGGAAAGGGAAAAAGAAGAAAAGAAGAAGAAAAGAAGAAAAAAGAAGAAAAGAAAAAGAAACAAAAATAAAAAGAAGAAAAGAAGGGAAAGGGGAAAGAAGAAAAAGAAGAAGAAAGGGGGAAAAGGGGGTGGAGGGGGAAAAAAAAGAAAAAAAAGAAGAAGGGGAGGGGGGAGAGGAGGGGGGAGAAGAAGAAGAAGAAGAAGAAGGAAAGGGGGGGGAGGTGGAGGAGGAAAAGAAGAAAAGAAAGGAGGAGGAAAAAAGAAAAGAAGAAGAAGAAGAAGGGGGAAGGAGGGGAAAAAGAAAGAAAGAAGAAGAAAGAAGAAAAAGAAAAGAAGAAGAAGAAGAAGAAAGGGGCAAGAGGAGAAGAAAGAGAAGAAGAAAAGAAAGGGATGGGGGGAAAAAAAAAAGAAAGAAAAGAAAAGAAAAAAAGAAAAGGAAAAAAGAAAAGAAAAAGAAGAAGAGAAGAAAAAAAGGAAGAAAAGGAAAAAAAAAAGAAGACGAAAAAGAAGAAGGAACCCACGCGGTTTCTCTCGTTAAAAGCAACAAAGAAAAAATTGTAAGTATTCTGGGTGACTTTCTTTGGTAATAACGAAACGAATACAAAAAAAGAAACAATAATTTTTCTTTAAGAAAGGGTTTGCCCCCAAAGAATGATGTGTTTTATTTAAAACATTTAGTACGTTTAATGCATTTGAAAACAAAGGGGCAAAACATGTGCAATTAACAAAATGCAGTAAGCAGGAGTGAGTGAGTTTTTGAAAATTTATTAATGACATAGAAATTAAAGGGAAAATAACATGTATAAATCAAAAACAAAATTATGACCTTGGAAGCAGGATGATTAGTTCTTGAAAACCCCTTTTCATTACAATTTTAAAAAAAAGGAACATAAACACGTACAATTAACCCTTTGAATCCCGCACCTGTCCCACCCGGAATCCTGCAGTCAACCCAAAAAAAAGCGAAGCAAGACTTAAAACCCTTTGATTTCCCCACCATCCACCCCTTTCCGGGATAGATGAGGGCATCCAAGGTTAAGGTTTGCAGTTGGTGGGTAATGCGGGGGCAAAGGTTAAAAACAACAATAACAACAAGGAACTTTGATATTACAATTATAAAAAATAGTATGACCTTTGGTAAGCAGGGGGAGTGAGTTCTTGAAAAGTTTAAAACTACCATGTCCCTACGAGGGTTGAATTTAATTAAGTCTGTTCCTTTACCCATCACCATTTGAAACAACTCGAAGGGAAACAAACACAACAAATGATAACCTCTAATCCAAGGAAAAAGGAGATACAATTGAAGAAGAGTCTCTAATTACGGCCATTATTAAAAAACAGCGTCGCCCCGCTACTCAGCCAGACAAAAAACCGCCCCTTTTTCACAGCGCGTGGACCAATCTGCACGGCGTCTCCCCCGCCGCTCGAGACGAAAAAAGGGAAAGGTGTGAAAAAAAATTAGCCCGACCCGCCAAACTGACATCCGTGGGGGGCCGGCGGCGGACTATTTCCCCCCTCCCCCCGTGATTGGGCTAACGCTCAGGGCCCCCTGTGTGCCGCCCTTGCCAGGACCACCAATCCCCCCAGGGGAATCTTTCGGTGGAAAGGGTGTCTAAACTAGAGCAGAACCGAAAAAACATAGACGGGCAAAATTTTTAAAATATCTGCCCGAAAGTGACGAAAAGCGAAAGTAATAAACAGTGCACTTGGTGTACCCTTTTGGGACAGAAGATGATGCAAAAAGGCCAACTTTCGTTCTTATATCATAAACCATCATCATCAATCATGTCCCTTGCCGTATGGCTTTGGGGTGTTTCAGGGCCCCCAAACGATTCTATCTTTTGTTGCGCAAGCACACCCCAAACCTTTTCTTCCTATCCACTTTTTCAAATCCATCCAATATTTTCCCCCTGGGTCTACCTGTGCCTTTCCCCCCTCCACTTTCCCGGTTGTGACTTGGTACTCAAATTTCTCTTGCCCAAAAATTTCTTTTAAATTTTTGCTTGTGTTTTCCTAATATTCTTCATTTAGTTTTTTTTTTTTATTTTGCCTCTTTTAAGACGGTTTTCGTTTTGTTTTTTTGTGTTTTTGGGAATTCTTAACGTTCTTCTTAAAAACCAAATTTCCGCTCCTCAGCTTTTTTCTGATTTTTGCTTTTCTGTCAAAGCTTTTCCCTTTCTTTTAATCATTTAGTTTTTTATACTTTTTTCTTTACCTTGTTTTTTTTTTTTTTCATTCTAAAAGTTTTTCCCGAATAAAGCAGTTCCTATTCTTCTGCCCACATGGTCAACTCGTCCCTGACCCCAAAGTGATTTAGCCTGTCCATGGGCACACGAGAATATTCTTTTTAGAAGATTTTTACATCCAGTCATGTTTTAACCATCACAAGCCTCACCATCACCATCACCACACAGCAATTTTATTGCTACGCTGCTACTAAAGTTTTTACCAGCACCCACCACACTATTTACTGGGACTACTACTATTACTTTTTCTACCACTGCTACTCCCCCCCACTCCCCCCCTGGGGATGCCGGGGCTCTTTTCACATAAATATTATCCCCACCTTCGGGGAAATTCTTTGCTAAAAATTTTCCTTTTTTCTGCACTCTTTTTTCTGCCTTTTGTTCCTTTGCTTTCGCATTTCTTCCTATCATTTTCTCCCTTGCTGGTCCTTCACCTGTGTGTGTTCGAAAATCTTACATACTTTTCCATAGGTTTTGAAACGGGTACATTATTATTTGCATTTTTGGGCTCCAGGGACGGAGATAGCGGAAAAAAATAGAGTTCTTCAGGCCCGTTTTAATACATTTTTGAGCCCCCTACTGTTTTAAATTTGCTTCAGTTTTTTTTTTTAACCCCCTGAGTGATAAATTTGGCGGAATGGTCACGTCAACTCCCCTTAGTTTATGTCACGAATGCTTTGATATGTGTCCTTAATTTTCTTTTCTTTATTTTTCCTGTTTAAGTTTGTAGCATTTTTAAACGGGAAAAATAGCCCAGATATGGCTGTACGAAGGGCTGGGTTAAACAGAAAAAACAATAACTGTCACTAGGCTATATGGCTAGTCGGGGGGCCCATAATGTTTTCTCTAAAGATCCCGGGCATTTTTACAAGAAAATGGGAAACAAATTTTCTCATAAGCATGCACATACAATTCA
The DNA here is from genome assembly GCA_030674185.1 of Monoplex corrugatus. NCBI lineage: Eukaryota > Metazoa > Mollusca > Gastropoda > Littorinimorpha > Ranellidae > Monoplex > Monoplex corrugatus. Next base: position 21,839 of record JAPXFY010002344.1, read on the forward strand.
AAATGTCAAATACTCCCAACTCATAAGGGAAAAATAAAAACAAAAACAATATAAACAACAACAACAACAACAACAACATCACACATCATCTCATCACATCTCATCACATCATAAAACAACGAAACAAACAAAAACAACCCAAAGAGGCTTGGCCCCAAGAAAAATTTTCTCCGATAAAAAAAACTTTTAAAGCACAGACTTGGTAAAACCCATCAGGAAACGGCCTGCCGAAAACTTCACACGACAAAGACCAAAAAACCTTTAAAGGAGCCCCGAAAACCCGCAAAACACCGAAGAAGAGTGGTAAAACAGCTCAAAGAGCAAAAGCTTAACCGAGTCCGCTGGAAAGAGCGCCTTTTACGGCTTTTTTCTCCCCAAAAAAATCTTAAAGAGTAAGTAAATAAGTAAAGACAACAACAACATTAAACTGCTTCAAGGGCTTCCAAGGACAAAAGGAATCATAATTTTGTATTCGACAGTATCAAGTCCTTCTCCAAGTTCTTTCTAAAAATCTTTTGCCTACAAAGGTTTGGTAAACCCAAAAACATAAAATAACCGACTCTTCGTGAAACAAAGGACAAGAACAAAGGATAACGGTGAAACTTCCCTATAAAACTGACGGCCGCTTACTAATCCCGGGGGCCCAAAAGCTTAAATGGGAAAGCAAGCAAGGCCCCCTTTAACACACGACCCCCTACATCTCTTTATTAAAACAACAGGCACCCAGCCATTCGGGCGCAATACCCAACGGTGAGTGCTCCATCTCTCAGCAACTAAAAGAAAAATACCTCTAAAAGCCCCTCCCCCCAACATGCCGGAAAGGTCGTTTTCGAGCGCCAAACATCGCCGACTTCGTTTTCCGGGGTCATTTTGAACTTCAAAAAAGGCGTCTTTGCGAGAAGAGGGGGCCATTAAAAGCTCGGGAGGGGGCCATTGTTTACATGGCAAACAGCGCTATTAAACACGGAATACTGCCCGCCCACTTTCACACTGCCGTAAAAGCTGCACACGCGGGGGGGGGGGGGAGCGGGGAGGAGGTGGGGAAGGAGGGAGGAAGGGGGGGGCCGGTGGATAGGAAATGGGGGTGGGGTGGGGGTGGGGGTGGAGATGGGGATGGGAAGGCCCCAGGTAAAAGCTAAAGAGGGAAATCACAACTCCCGTCCTTTTTCCTGTTTATTAGCGCGGATTGGGGGAGACGGCCTAGCCAGGGTTTCAGTCGCACTTTTCCCAGGGTGATCGTTTCTTTTGTTTGTTTTTTTGGTTTTGTTTTCAGTTTTTTTTTGTATTACCCGTATTGTTTGTTGTTGTTGTTGAAAATTTCTTGTCATGTATTAAATTTAAGTTCATTTAAGTCCATATCCTTTAAACTCCCCAAAAACGAGAATGACTCCCACTGGGTAAAAGGAAATAACACTAACAAAAACGACATCAACAAACAAAACAAAAAAAGCAAGCGCTCGGGGCAAACGCGCGCGCGAGGCACATCACACGACACACACGCAAAAACCCCACACACACACACACACACACACACACCACCCACACACACACACACACACCACCCCAAAAAAAACACACCAAACAAACAACTTCCAAAATAAATAAATAAAAAATAAAAAAATAAAAAACAACAGAACGGAACAGTGCAGAGCAACAGAAAAACCAACACAACAAACACAACACAACACAGCACAGCACAGCACACACAGCACTGCACAGCACAGCACAGCACAGCACAGAAACGCAAAACACAACACAACACAAATAAAATAAAAAAACAGAACACCAACCAACCAACCACCAAACCAGCCAACCAACCAACCCCCATCCCACCCATACCCCCAATGCAAGCAACATGAAAGCAACAGCAAGCAAGCAAGCAAGCAAGCAGCAAGCAAACAAAGGGGAGCGCATAGGGAAAAAATCCGGGCAATGAATCCTTCTTGAACGAACCCAAAACTCCAACCGCCCAAAAGCAACAACAACAAGTAAGCAAGAAAGAAAGAAAGCAAGCAAGCAAACAAAAAGCACGAACGAAGAACCCCAACAAAGAAAGAACAACGCACGAACAAAAAACAAACAAACAAACAAACGCACAAACAAAAAAACAAACAAACAAACAAACAAACAACAAACAAACAAACAACAACAAAAAAATAAACAAAGTAAAACAAACCCACCAAAAAACGTACAAAACACCAGTTGCATAGGGGTGCGTTCGGAGTTGTAAGCTCAAGGAAAAACCAAGTCCTGTCTTAATGGCTACCCTGGCAAAAACTTGTCTCCATTCAAAGGCACTGCTTACTGCGATTTTTCTGTGGAAACCTGTCATCTCTCCTTTGTTCAGCTCCGCACATGTCCTGTCTTTTCCTCCATAGATGCAATAGCCGCTCCCGTTCGCTTTTTAATTTGACCCTAAACCCCCCACCTTACTTATAAAATTTTTCCCTTTTTTTTTTGTTGTTGTTGTAAACTTTTTCCTTTCCGAAAAACAAATTGCCGTGTTGACTGCGTGTGAAATTTTTTTTGTACTTTCTTAACCCTTGACTTCCCCCCCGCTACCACCAACTGCAAAAAAACTTTTCCTTTGACTCCTTCACTCTACCCGCCACCTGCAAAAACTTAAACCCTTTTTAATCCCACAGGAACTTTTGGATGGAGTAAGGAAAACCCAAAGGTTAAGTTTTGCTTTGCTTGCATGGGTTACAGTGAAGGATTTTTGATGACAGGGTGAGGAGTCAAAGATTTAATAATTTTCATCAGGCCCTGTTTCTCTCTCCAAACTACGCTGTCTCTCATCACAACATCATCATCATCATTCAGGTCCCTGCCGCTGGGGGTTTTCGACATGGCCATCAGCACAAAACGAATCTATCCCTTGTCGCTGCGTACAACTTCCACCCTCTCTGTCTTTCAGCAAGTCCGTCCAATATTTTTTTCTCCCCGATCTACCCGGTGTTTTCTCTTTCCTCCAGCTTTCCTGTTACCGGGGGTTTTAAATTTCCCCTTTTCCCATAATATGTCCTATAAATTGCTTGCTTTTCCCAATCTTCTTTATAAGATCTTCTTGTGTCTGCCTTCTCCAGTCTGTCCCCGTTTTTTCTTTGCTGTCCATGGAACTCTAAAAATTCTTTTTATAAACCCCGTAATTCATTGCCCCCAATTTTGTTCTGACTTTGCGTATTGACTTCCACGCCTCACAACCGACAATATATCGGTTCATTGAGATTCAGAAAATTTCTTCCTGAGTTTTTTGTTGTCTCTTACCAATTTCTTTTTTTCACGATGTCCGCTATTAATGTCTTTTAATTTTGGGTTTAGGGGGGCTCTAGACCATAGAGTGTATAAAGCCATGTTCAGCATTGTTCCTGGGAGCGGGGTCCACTTGCGGATGGGTACGGAAATATTGATCTCCACCTACTGCCACATCTCTTAGCGGTTCCAAGTGCCATACTATACCGGTACCAACGGAGGGGTATATTAACCCTTTGACTCCCTCACCCCATCCCCACTTCCGCAGAGTTCGACATTAATAAGAAAAAACCCTCTAACTCCCTTTCCCCTACCCGGAGTTCAAAGAAACCCGTGTTCATGACCAAGACAGCCCCCTGGAGGAGGGAGATGACAGTTTCGGGGCAAGGGTCACAAAACAACTACCCTTTACTATATTTCTGATACTTACACATTTTGTTCTAATACTTATTTTCTTTCATGTTTTGTCCGTGGATTTTTCCCCTCCCCCCCCCCCCCCCCCCCCCCCCCCAGATTGAAAGTTTAATCTAAAAAAATGCGACTGCCCGCGTACAAGCAAAAAGAAAAACCCGAAAAAATACAAAAAAAATCAGAACGCTATTTGAAAAAAGACAAGAAGGGGCAAAAATTTTTGGCCAAAATGGCCCCTTTGCAAAACGGGTATGTAAGACACGAACAAACCAAAAAAAAAAAATTAGAGAAAAAGACTGAAACTTCCCCGCTGTTTTTGTCCATGGGGAGAATCTTTTCCCTAATTTTTAATTTGGTGTTGTTTTTGACTTTCATTCACGCTTTAAAAGACAGTTGGCCGAAAATTGCGCCGCCTTCTTTTGTAGTAAATACGCGTTCTGATTCTATTTTCGTGTTTTTCAGTTCCTGAAAGTTTTAAAGCCCAAAACTAGATGAAGGGCCCCGATTTTGGGCAAAAAAAGGGGGGCTCTCCGATTCTGTCTTGGGCCGGAGGCTGGGGGTGAACTGGGGTTTGGTGCGCATTGGATATTGTGTCCCGGGGTTTTTTCGTCTCCCCGCCCCACCATTCGTTTTGTAAACAAGGTAACTGATGAATGGGTCCGAAAGGGTCCCGCAAAAGGAAAACGGCCCCCTTTACTTATAAAAACTGCGGGTGGCGCGGGGGAGCTTTGGGGGGGTAAAGGGCCGAGATTGCGAGGCATTGGTTTTCTCTGGTCCCATCTAAAGTACCCTTGGGGGTTTTTTTGTTAAAAATTTTTTTAACTCCGAGAAAATCGAAGCTGTTTAATCCTTGACTCCCCACACCCTTCCACCACGTCTGCTTTCCACCATGCCAGCAAAGAAAAACTTAACCTTTTTGATCCCTCACCTACCCACCAGTTTTATGAAAAAAGCGGGGGGATGGGTGAGGGAGTCAAAAAGTAAGTTTTTCAGTTGGTGCATGGGTGCGGGGGGTCAAAGGGTTAAAATAATTTTTATATATTAAGTTACCTTTGCATCAGTTTATGGGCATTTTTAGCCTTATAATTGATTAGCTCAAAAGGGCCGCTCTTTTAAAACCCCATCCCCCCAAGCATTTATTTAGGGTTTAGCAAATCTTTATCTTGGATTTTGAGGGGAAGTTACAGCCCCTGGTTACGAAAGCCCGGAAACCCAATACCAAGAGAGGGAGCTTAAAACGAATCTATAACTGCAAATTTTTTAAAACACTAATTCCAAAAACCCCCCCGGGCAAACAAATTCCGAGGATTTCGGATCTTTTGCTGCATGCGTAGGGCTTTGCGGGGAATGTTAATTGTATGATATGTTCCATGTCGGGATTTTAAAATTTATTTCTTTAATACTTTCTCCCCTTTCTTCCCCTCTCTCTCTCTCCTGTGTTTTCTCTCTTTTCTCTGTCTCTCTTTTTCCCGTCTCTCCTTTTCCCGTCTCTCCTTTTCTCTCCTCCCCTCTTTTTTCTCTCTCAAAACTTCCCCCTCTCTCTCTGTTCTCCTCTTTCTCTTCTCTTGTCTCTGTCTCTCCTGTGTCTCGCCTCTCTCTGTGTTCTCTCGTCTCTCTCTGTCTCTGTCTCCTCCCTGTCTTCTCTCCTGTTTCCTCTCTTTTCTCTCTCTCTGTGTTCCTCTTTTCCTCTCTCTCTTCTTTCTCCGCTTTTTCCTTCTCTCTCCCCTCCCTCTCTCTCTGTTCATGGCATTGCATGTAAAATTTTTGTTAATCTTTCACGTCATTGCGTTAGTTGACGTGTCCCCCTCCTCCCATCCCCTTTGTTTCTGAATTTTTCCTTTTTCTTTCCTCCTTTCCATTTGAAAATTTTGTGGTAATTCACTGTTTTAAAAAAAATGAAATTAATCAGGCTATTGCAGCAGTGTTATTTTATTAATGTTGTTTTTGCGTTTTTAATTTGGGCATGTTTCATTTTCATAGTGTGCTTTTGTCTCCATGCTTGGTAAACGTATGACCCTTTGGGGAATTAGTAAAGCAATGTTCTACACAAACCATAACTTGTTTCACGTTATTTATTTTTTATTTTTTTTTTATCTGAGGAAAGGGAAAAGTAGGGAAAACTGGGTGAATGCAGGGCCAATGGGACCTAATGCTACTTTATTTTCCCTTTAGTGCTAAAGCGGGTCGCCCTCTCTTTCCTCTCTCCCCTCCCCCGCCTGCCCTCTTCTCTCACTTTTTTTTCTCTCGCTCTGCCTCCCTTCACTTTTTCTCCCTGCTTTGTCCCCTCTCTGTCTCTCACTTTTTCTCCTCTGCCTGCTCTCTCTTTTTTCTCTCACTTTTTTTTCTCTCTGCTCTGCCCTCTCTCTCTCTTTTTCTCTCTCGCTTTGCCCCTCTCTCTCTTTTTTCTCTCTCTGCTTTGCCCTCTCTCCTCTTTTTCTTTCTCGTC
>JAPXFY010002345.1:0-5000 GCA_030674185.1 Monoplex corrugatus
AAATAAGATTTACAGCAGTTTATCAGACGCACAACATCGTTAAAAAATGGAACCATACCTTAATTAATACTGAATAAACACCCACGTAAGAGAACACAACACACTTGCACCACACTTAGTTTTCATAATCATGTTCAGATATGTATTCTTATTTTTTCTCTCGTCCATCTGCATTATAGGACAAAACAGCAGTTAGGCAGTTAGGTCACCCAGTAACTTGTGACGTGTTTGTAACATGAAATAAATAAATTATCAGTAGCTGAACATAACATCCTCATTTTTCACTAGTAAGTAATTTAGCTTTCTGAATGTGAAGGATATAGTGTGATTGACATTCAGAAACTTGGTTCTGAGATCAGTACAATGAAGACAGAGACATATAACGTGGACTTTGTCTTCCGGTTTAGACAAACAAAAGGAACAACACCTTTTTCTCAAGAACGGGAGATCATTTAAATCTGTGCCAATTTATTTCTGAAACCCCGAATGGAAATCGTGAGAGGGCTGTTCTGTAGTTGATCATACTGACTGATTCAGTATACTTTTCTTTCTCAAGAAAGCTTTTGTATTCACTGTATGTTACATATTTTTTTGTAGATTGTCATGATACGAAGACCAGTCTTAGCAGACGTGACATCTCAATCTACGTTTAAATTTGTGTAAAAATGCCGTCTCGTTTCTGACACCACTGAACAGTCAAACATGTAAAACCCATAATAACGCAAAAATATTTGTACATGATATACCCAGGTTATAAGGTTATAAAACCTACATTAATAATTTCTCACAACTTGTACGCACATTTTGAATACTTCTTGTCATGCTGTGTTAATAGTCTGAACCAGTATCTAATACAATTAACTGCAGAACTGATGTACAATGGGTGTCTTCCTATCTCGCCGTATACTAAATTATTTGAAACTCTTGATGAACTTCAGACATCTCTTACGAACCAAAAGGTGCACTTTTTCCAATGAATCATACGTGATGTAAACGAATTTACAACATTCAGTTTGTCACATCCATAAAACCATCTCTCCTTTGCTAAAAAACTGCTCCTTTTTGAAATATTAACTTGTATCTTTTCAAGATTAATGTTAAGTTCCAGTCTTCCAGAGGTTTGAAATAACAAGTTCAACTGATTTTGAAAGCCAATAACAGAATATGATAACAACACAATATCATCAGCAAAAAACATAATAAACAATGCTATTTCTACCGGGGAGAGACGAATACCATGCTTGCCTTGTTCCAAACAACTCTTGAGCAAGTTTGTTAATTGGACATGAAAAAATTATTGGCGATGCCACACAACCTTGTTTCAGATCTTGCATGCATTTTTAGAATTCTGAATATTCATCACCACATCTTGAATACGCTTTAACAGTTTCATGCAAAGTTTTCAAAATAGTAAGCAATTTACCGTGAATGCCATTTCTGAATAAAGCAGACCACAGAAAAGCTTGAGATCGATACTGTCATGAGCTTTGCAGAACTCTGTGTATGCAGTGTAAAGCTTGACATTTTTTAGAGAATTGTTTCTGTGCGCAAGCAAAGACAGTAATAACATGATCAATAGTTGGGTAATTTCTGTGAAATACAGCTTGACTCTCATCTACAACATGTCTTGCCTCAGACCAGACTGATAATCGTTTGGTCAATATCTAGATAAAACACCTTGTTCAAGAAGCTCGACAGGGACATTCCTCTGTAGTTATCTAGGTCATCCGTACTTCCCCTTTTCATGCAATGGCACGCTCGCAGATATGGTCCATTCTACAGGATAAATGCCTCTGTTGAACATTGAATTAAAGAGTTCAACTCAGAACGGAATGATAAGGGTTTCTGACATTTTGTTTTACATTTCATTTAGAATACCATTCGTCCTGCTGCTTTTCTGTTTTTCAAACTTCTGTCTTTCTCACTTCTAACTCTCTTATAATCTCATCTAATAAATCATCATTAATATTTTGGTCTGGCAAATAACCTTCTTGGACTACGTTTCTTTCACCTGAGAGAGAGAAAGAAAGAGAGAGAGAGAGAGACAAAGAGAGAGAGAGACAAAGAGAGAGAGAGACAAAGAGACAGACAGACACAGACAGACAGACAGAGACAGACAGACAGGCAGACAGGGACAGAGACAGACAGACAGGCAGACAGAGAGACAGACAGATAGGCAGGCAGACAGACAACAGACAGACCACAGACAGATAGACAGATACTGGGACAGACAACAGACAGACAGCTAGGTGAACAGACAGACCAGTAGACAGAGTGTGTATAGAGGGAGGGAATACGCTAGCAAACCAACTCTTGATACGACAAAAGAAATGTACTGAACTCACCCTGATTTTTTTTTCTGCCCCATTTCTTAGGCCACATCAATAGCCACAAAATCTGGAACAAAATGTTCAACATCATGTTATGACGTTTATAAAAACTGGGATGATAATCATGATGCTGTGGAGTTAACCTTAGGACTCTTGATAACCAAGGATCAGAGACCAGAAATATTATCATCACGTTATGACAATTAGACAGATTGGGATGATAATTATGATGCTATGAAGTTAAACATAGAACTCTTGATATACCAACAATCACAGACAAGAAAACTTTTTCACCATGTTATGATAATTATAAAAATTGGGATGATAGCTATGATGCTATGGAGTTAAAATTAGGACTCTGATATACCAACAATCAAAGACAAGAAAAACTGTTCATCATTGCTAAAGAAGATTAGGAAAAGACAATCAACATTTATAAGCCATTTTATGAGGAAAGGGGAATTAGAGTACCTGGTCACAACAGGAAAGCTGGAGGGAAAGAGAGCACCAGGTAGACCCAGGGAGAAAATATTGGACGGACTTGCAGGGTGGCTGAGGACAGAGAGGGTGGGAGATGTACTTTCAGCGACAAGGGATAGATGCATTATGGAGGGCCATGGTTGCCAACGCCATGCGTCACACGATGATGATGATGATGATGATGATGATGATATTGTAAAAATTAGGGTGATAATCATGATGCTGGAAAGTTAACCTTAGAACTCTTGATGTACCAACAGTCATAAACAATTTTTTTTCATCATTTTACGAAAACCAAAAAAAAAAAAAAAAAAAATAGCGATGATAATCATGATGCTAGAAACCATTTTTCAAACTTGCCGTTGCTGATCTATCCACTTAACGTTTGTTTACAGTAACAAGTACAGCGTATAGAAGATGCATCATGAATACTAAAATGTAAGATATCATATTACAATGAAATCAAGAAAAGTACATGGTTAGCACTCATCATCATCATCACCAAGTGCTCTGCCGCATGGCGTTGACGATCATGGCCCTTCCATATGTATCTGACCCTTGCTGCCGCAAGCACATCTTCCACCCTCTCCGTCTTCAGCCACCCTGCAAGTCCGTCCAATATTTTCTTCCTAGGTCTACCTGGTGTTCTCTTTTCCTCCAGCTTTCCTGTTGTGACCGATTGCTCTAATTCCCCTTTCCTCATAGAATGGCCTATAAATGTTGTCTGTCTTTTCCTAATCTTCCTTACGAATGATCTTCTTGTGTCTGCCTCCATCAGGACTGTCTCGTTTGTTTTCTTTGCTGTCCATGGAACTCTCAACATTCTTCTTAGAAACCACATCTCGGCTGCCTCAATCATATTCTGGCTTTGCTTGTTGACTGTCCACACCTCATAGTTAGCACCAGGACTCTGATATACCAGTAATCACAGACAAAAACACCTGCCGGTTTCCTCCTGCGGATATTCAACAAGATACAAAAACAACACACAGACATGTTTATGAGACAGAAACAGGACACGGCTTAGCTAGCCGGGAGGGAAAGTGGGGGGTGGTGGGGGGTGAAGGGGGAAGGGGAAGGGGGCCCAAACAGGAAGTAGGCAGGATGAAAGGTAGTAACTCAACATTAAAGTAATCAGCTACCGTGTTTTTTGTGTTTCTCTGTTGTAGGTTGTGTGATATGAGCATATGTCTGTCTGTCTGTCTGTCTGTCTATCTATCTATCTATCTATCTATCTATCTATCTATCTATCTACCTACCTATCTATCTATCTATCTATCTACCTATCTATCTGTCTATCTTTCTCTAACTCACACACTCTCTCTCTTCCTATCTTTCTTTCATCCACTTTCTCTCTCTTTCTCTCCTTATCTTTCTTTCTCTCATTCTCTTTCTCTGCACCTGTCTCTTTCTCTCTCTCTCTCTCTCCCTCTCTATCTTTCTCTCATTCACTCTCTCTCTCTCCCTCTCTATCTTTCTCTCATTCACTATCTCTCTCTCTCTCTCTCTCTCTCTCTTTCTCTCCCTCTCTATCTTTCTGTCATTCACGCCCTCTCTTTTTCTCTCCCGCTCTTTCTCTCTCTCTCTCTCTCTCTCCCTCTTTCTCTCGCTCTCTCTTGCTGTCTATCTTTCTCTCATTCACTCTCTCTCTCTCTCTCTCTGCTTCTCTCTCTTTCTCTCCTTCTCTCTCTTTCTATCATTCACTGTCTCTTTCTTTCTCTCTCTTTCTCTTTCTCTCCCTCTCTATATTTCTCTCACTCACTCTCTCTCTCCCTTTGATCCTCTCTCCCTTTCTAGCTTTCTCTCTCTCATTTTCTCTCTCTCATTTTCTCTCTCTCTCTCTCTCTCTCTCTCTCTCTCTCTCTCTCTCTCCTCTCAGCGTTTTCTCGTACAGCAGAGTAAAGGCTACCGAACGTACCCTCTAGTGCTCCCTATTCCATCATTGGAATGCATTCCCTTTGGTCGTTCTCTGTCTCCCCTCCTTCTCTTTCTCTCTAACACACCCCCTTTCTATGTATTTGACCCCAACCCCCCCTTCTCTCTCTCTCTCTCTCTCTCACTCACTCTCTCTCTTGCTCTCTCATCCTCCCCTTCCTTTCTTTCCATCAATTTCGTTCAGAATCGACGTTTGATGTGCAAGATAGACTAGTCAAACGACTAAGACGCCAGACTTTCAATCGGAAGATCTAC
>JAPXFY010002345.1:17500-27941 GCA_030674185.1 Monoplex corrugatus
AAGAGCAACTATGGTGTACCTTTAACATCAGCGCACATAAAATCGCCGACGCTGAAGACTTCGTAGCGAACTTTCCTCACGTTCTGAAGTAAACGGAGCAAAGCAATAGAAATGATCGCTGCGGTTTTCGTGCGCGCGGTGTTGTGCTATGGGAATCCTTTGGCACTAAGAATCTAAAACATCTGTTAATTTACATTCCACAAATGATACGGAAAATCTAATTGAACATGCCATGGTCACGTTCTCCACATATTTGTCTGGACTAATCATGGTCGTTGCTGTTTTTATTACATTTGTTACAAGAGGTTCTGTTCCAATATCAAAGATTGTCCAGTCTGGTATCAAGAGTCATTTGTTTTAGTTATAATCTGTGTGTATGTGAGCGTCTTTGTGTGCGTGTGTATGTATGTTGGGTGCACACTAAGTGGTTGTGAGTGTGTGTATGTATGTTGGGTGCACACTAAGTGGTTGTGAGTGTGTGTATGTATGTTGGGTGCACACTAAGTGGTTGTGAGTGTGTGTATGTATGTTGGGTGCACACTAAGTGGTTGTGAGTGTGTGTATGTATGTTGGGTGCACACTAAGTGGTTGTGAGTGTGTGTATGTATGTTGGGTGCACACTAAGTGGTTGTGAGTGTGTGTATGTATGTTGGGTGCACACTAAGTGGTTGTGAGTGTGTGTTTGTGTGTTGTATGCGTGTGTTTTCGTGCGCGCGTGTGTGTGTGTATGTATGTGCGTTTCTGTTTGTGCATGCCTGCGGTGTGTGTGTATTTGTGTGTGTATGTGTGTGTGTGTCTGTGTATCTGTGGGTCTGTATGTGTGTGTGTGTGTGTGTGTGTGTTGTGTGTGTGTGTGTGTGTGTATGCATGCCTGCTGTGTGTCTCTGTGTATTTGTGTGTGTGTGTGTGTGCGTGTGTGTGTATGTGTGCATATTTGTGTGTGGTGTGTGTGTGTGTGTGTGTGTGTGTGTGTATGCATGCCTGCGGGGTGTGTATGTTTGTGTGCGCGCGTTTGCATGTCTGTTGTGTGTCTCTGTGTATATATATGTGTGTGTGTGTGTGTGTGTGTGTGTGTGTGTGTGTGTGTGTTCGTGTGTGTGTGTATGTGTGCATATTTTGTGTGTGTGTGTGTGTGTCTGTGTGTGTCTGAGTGTGTATGTGTGCGCGCGCGCATGTGTGCGCGCGCGCATGTGTGAAAGAGAGAGACAGCAGCAGAAAGATATATCTAGAGAGAGAGGGAGGGACAGATGGTCAGTGTTTTTGAGCTTTTCTCCTTCATCGTCGATGGATAATTGACTGATGTTTGGAAGCAGTTCTTTCATCATCATCATCATCATCATTCACTTTTATTGCTTTTTTTACATTGTATGTCTTATGGTTCGGAGTTTGTTCAACAAAGGTTCATTGCACTTGGACAATTCCATATGCGCTTCGCCTAATCTACAAAGCAATAATCTGACATACTTCCTGAATCTGCACAAAACCTTATCCACTGGAAAAGGTCTGGAAATAGGGAGGATGAGAGGGACCTACGACACGCTAAGCTGACAACACGAGAATGATGACAACCATTAAGATGGGCAGCGAACAGGCCAGTTTTTAATGATATGGACTGAAACTGAACTCGACATGTCAAATCTTTAGTCCACGATTGATTCTGATATTTTCGTCTGTTACACACAGACACACAGAGACACACACACACACTCACAAAGACAGACAGACAGACAGACACACACACACACACACACACACACACACACACACACACACACACACACACACACATATATATATATATATATATATATATTATGTATATATATGTGTGTGTATACATATATACATATATATATATATATATATATATATATATATATATATATATATATATATATATATATATATATATATTCGCACAATCAGTTTGATGAGTCATGTAACAAAAATCCTGTTAAGAATAATCATGATGAGGACAAGGAATAGAATCAAAAGAGAAATAGCAGAAGAACAGTGTGGATTTGTGGAGGGAAAAGGAACTATTAATGCCATATACATCCTAAGAACTATCATAGAGAGGCCAGTTGAGATGAATAAGGATTTGTATTTATGCTTTGTTGACTATACCAAGGTTTTCGATCGGGTACGACATGAAGAATTGATCAACCAACTGGAGAGACTCAATGTCGATGGAAAAGATCTACGAATAATCAGGAATATGTACTGGGAACAAACAGCTGCAATGAGAATAGAAAACAATATAAGCTCTTTTCAAAACATCAAAAGAGGAGTCAGACAGGGTTTGTTTTTGTCACCCGATCTGTTTTCACTATATAGCGAAAACATCATGAGAAACCTAGAAGAAGACGCTGGATTAAAGGTTGGAGGGAAAATGATAAACAACATTCGGTACGCAGATGACACCGTGCAGAAAATGAAAAGGACCTACAAAACCTTGTGAATATACTAGAAACAGAAAGCAAAGGTAAGGGGTTGGAACTAAACAGCAAGAAGACTGAAGTCATGGTGATCAGTAAAAAACATGAAATCCCCTCATGCAAAATAACAGCAAATGGCACAACCTTGACACAGGTTAATAAGTTCAAATACCTTGGAACGGTCATTTCATCAGACGGCAGATGCACATCGGAAATAGCTGGCAGAATCGGCCAAGCCAAAACAGCATTCAAGAAGATGACAAGCATTCTTACCAACAAATGCCTATCAATTAACATCAGAAAGAGAGTCCTTGAGTGTTATATAGAACCAATACTGTTGTACGGATGCGAGACGTGGACAGTCTGCAAGCAAAGCCAGAGCAGGATTGAGGCAGCCGAGATGTGGTTTCTCAGAAGAATGTTGAGAGTACCATGAACAGCAAAGAAAACAAACGAGACAGTCTTGATGGAGGCAGACACAAGTCGATCACTGATAAGGAAGATTAGGAAAAGACAAGCAACATTTATAGGCCATTTTATGAGGAAGGGGGATTTGGAGCACCTGGTCACAACGGGAAAGGTGGAGGAAAGAGAGCACCGGGTAGACCCAGGGAGAGAATGCTGGACGGACTTGCAGAGTGGCTGGGGATGAAGAGGGTGGGGGAGATGCTGGGTGCAACGAGAGATAGAGATGGTTGGAAGTCCATGGTCGCCAACGCCATGCGTCAGGGCACCTGATGATGCTGATGATATATATATATATATATATATATATATATATATATATATATATATATATATATATAGATGTATATACATTTTGTTTCATACGGCGAGCCATGATCGCCAACGCCATATATGTTTATATGTATATATGTGCGTGTAACGGTAGGGTTTCACATGTATTTGCTTTGTCATTTTGTCTTCTGCTTCTGTCACATATGCTTTTGTAAAGTGCTTGGGGCTCTTGTGAGATGAAGCGCTGTACAACTGGTCATCAGTCATTTTACTGTTGCCTTCTTGTCCGCCCGCTGTGTAGCGTTTAAAACTCCATTTGAAAACTGTTTGCTTGGACGCGGGCAGTCACACTTATTTTGGAACTTTCCAAAAGCTAGAAAAAAACAAAAACAATGCCGCATTATAATTATCACTAGTCCACGCTATTATCATTATCAATGTCTAAAACCCAGCCGACTGTGCAGAGCTGTGTCAGGGGTAGAACCATTCAAAATACGCGCAACACCTCGTTGATTCTGAAAAAAAAAAAAAAAAAAAGGAACAGAAAATCAAATACACATACCAATGCATTCGCGCAATAATACAAGGATATGACCCTAGCGTTGACCATGCCGCTCAATTTATCACCAAAAGAGTTAAGAAAAGAAACCTGAAAATAGGAATGTATAATTATAACTAAACATATATAAAACCATACCGCTCAATTTATCACCAAAAGAGTTAAGAAAACAAACCTAAAAATAGGAATGTGTAATTATAACTAAACATATATAAAACCATACCGCTCAATTTATCACCAAAAGAGTTAAGAAAAGAAACCTGAAAATAGGAATGTGTAATTATAACTAAACATATATAAAACCATACCACTCAATTTATCACCAAAAGAGTTAAGAAAACAAACCTGAAAATAGGAATGTATAATTATAACTAAACATATATAAAACCATACCGCCCAGTTTATCACCAAAAGAGTTAAGAAAACAAACCTGAAAATAGGAATGTATAATTATAACTAAACAT
The DNA here is from genome assembly GCA_030674185.1 of Monoplex corrugatus. Taxonomy (NCBI): domain Eukaryota; kingdom Metazoa; phylum Mollusca; class Gastropoda; order Littorinimorpha; family Ranellidae; genus Monoplex; species Monoplex corrugatus. The sequence continues at coordinate 21,700 of JAPXFY010002345.1, forward strand.
ACAACAAATCAGAACGCCCAGTTTATCACCTGCGAGTTAAGAAAAACCTGAACAATACAAATGTATAATTATTATAACTGAACATACATAAAATCATAACGCCCAGTTTATCACCAGGCAGTTATGTATAATTATTACTAAACGTAATTATCTAATACGGCTTTTGCACATCGCATTATCTTAGAACCAGGCATGCAGTTAATACATGTAGGCAATTATCAGTACTAACAGACGGACAGTGCTTAAGGCTTTTTCGAAAACATAAAGGTGAATGAATCAGCACGGCAGAAAATGAGAGAGAGAGAGAGAGAGAGAGAGAGAAGAGAGAGAGAGAGAGAGAGAGAGAGAGAGAGAGAGAGAGAGAGAGAGGAAAGGAGCAAGGCAGAAACACAGACAGTGGCACAAAACAGGAAATGTCTAGCACAGGATTTCGAGACAGTAGGGATACTGTTTGTACTGAAAGAGCCCTCGGCATCCCCACGGGGGAGGAAAGGTTGAGGGAGACTAGTCAACGTGGTGAAGGGGTTAACGCAACAGACTACAAAAATTGGGAGGTCGTGGATCTGCACTTCCATCAGTTAATTTTTCCCCCGCTTATCTTTAATCTATAGCTGAGTATGATATAGGTTCATTCAAGTTCATATTGCTTATAGCCCAGCCGTCCACTAAAGCCAGATCAGGGCATAAAATACTACGTTCAAAAAACAAACTCCTAGTTTGATTAAAAAGACAACAATTAAAAAACCAGGCTCACGATTAACCCCTCAAGTCTGAAATGCATTTAAATATCTTTCACATATGTATGATCGTATGAATTAATGATCTCCTGCAAGAACTTGAGAATTGCATCTTTACGCACATCTCTGAAGAGTTTTTTCCTAAGAAGTCTCACATCGTACAAGTCCAAGTATTCAATGTTGAATGGCCTGCCACACTGTATGCACCACGCTACTCCTTCATGCATTTAAAAAGTATGAGTGAGTGCAAAATGTACGATATTGCCAAGACGGGGACTTCATTATTAAGTTCCGTCTATTTTAGGGACATGTCACTGAGTGGTAGGCTACGACAACCGACGACACGGACAACGAGATACAAAGATAGTTTCATACCCAAAGCCGTATTATCTTTTAACAACGCTTATACTCGTAATTTTTTATTTGAAATCTTTATGCTTAACCTGCACTCTATTTTTACTATTTTAATGTTTATTGTGATAATTGGCACTTGGTCTATGTGAGAGCAGCGCGCTGTGATATGCGAGAGTATGTGATATTATAATGTATGTGATAATATTAATTGTTTGTTTTTAATGCCTTTATAATTCATAATGTATAATTTTATGTCTAATTTGTAATGTGATTGGCAACGTAATTTCCTTCGGGACAAATAAACTATCTTGTATCTTGTACATAAAAGAATTAAAAAAAAAAAAAAAGAGAGAGAGAGAGAGAGAGAGAGAGAGAGAGAGAGAGAGAGAGAGAGAGAGAGAGAGAGAGTTCAGAATTCAGATTTCAGACCTTAGACTTTAGACTTCAGACTTCAGAATTTTTATTCAAGAAAGGCCATAGCCCCTGCTAAAGGGGTGCTTATAAATACAATGAAATAATCAGATATCACATCATAGGATTAACAATCAACATCAACTTATATTACGATAAAGCTATTTCCCTGATTTTAACTGCTTTGAGCAGGAACAAACCAAAATTCTTAATATAATCGAAACGAGTTGAACACATTAACAAACACAGTTTAAACATATTTGGGCATCTAGAATACTTTTGAGGGATAAGCCTTGAACGGATTTCATCTAAAGCTGGACAACACAGGACAAAATGTATTTCGTCTTCTTCAGCTTGCATACATAAGGGACAGAGCAAATCAGACTCTCTGTGTTGCTAGTATCTCAATTGATGGACTTTCAGAGTTGTTAGACCAAGTCTAAATTTTGCTATTGCTTTTTTTTTCAAATTAATATCCAGATCAAGGCTTATGTATGGTTTAACACTGTGAGAATCTGAGAGAGAGAGAGAGAGAGAGAGAGAGAGAGAGACAGACAGACAGACAGACAGAGACAGAGAGACAGAGAGAGAGAGGGACAGAGAGAGAGAGAGAGAGAGAGACAGAGAGACAGAGAGACAAAGAGACAGAGACAGAGACAGAGAGACAGAGAGAGAGAGAGAAGAAACTCAATGTGAAAGTGCGAATTCCGATAAGAGAAGTGTGACGTCAAAATGTGCCTGTCGATTCTGCTGCTTTTCCCTGTTCGTTCTTGAAGACTGGTTTATGATTCGCTCGATAATGAATCAAGAACATTTGTTTTTGGATTATGCTAGCACTGAAGATGTATGTTCAAGTTCGATTTCGTTGTGTGGAATTATGCAGAATCCTTTGGAACACTCTGGAAATGACAAGGAAAACGCAGAATACCTTAGATCTTTCTAGAATGTTCCGGAAATCGTAAACAAATTTAATCTGTACAATGATCGGCTAGAACTACAGAATATTCTAGAAAGGGAAGTTTCGAGAATGTGGTTTGATTGGCTGAAAATACAGAGAAAAGCCAAGAATATTCGGGAACTTTCCATGATGTTATAAATAAAGCGTGACTGTGTGTTGAGAGAGAGAGAGAGAGAATTGAAGTGTAAGCCTACTCTCAGAGATAGAGAAGTAGATTCGTGGAGTTGCTGCGTGTAGATTTGAGGGCTGAAGAAGAATAATTCTGCAAACTAGGAGTAGTGCAACGGATGTGTGAAGTATTTACCCAGTTCCTGTTATGTTTTCTACATTCTTCAAATAAAGGATCATTTTCGTTTAAATTAACCTGGACTGGTGTATTCTGTCTCTGGGAAGACTGATCAACTGCTAGATCTTCACGAACCTGCATAAACTGCAAGACACTACCAGTCACCAACATTGTTACCTTTGACAGTTACCAGATGTGCTGCTTAAATTTCCTAACACCGCAGGTGTCTGTATCTCTCGGACCTGGTGGACACTGGATTGTTGAGAAAATAAGTGTAAAGTACAGCCCTGTCCTGAAGTGTAAATTCGAAATGTTACTCCATGGCATCATCATTACCATCCCCCCCCCCCCCCCCTTTTTAAAATTTAAAAAAATTTTTTTTTATCATCATAGCATTATGAAGAAAAGAAAGGTCTCAGACTCTCAGGGCCTTCGTGCCTTGCTTTTTGTGGTGACATCAGCTGGGTAGGTTTGGAGACGAGTTGGACAGCCGAAATGAGAGAGTGAGAGCAGTGACACACGACCAGCGCAAAAAGACGGCGAAAACAACAACAAAAAAGAAGGAAAAAAAACGAAACGAAACAAAAAACAACCTACTATGATAAAAGAGGAAGAGAATGATCACTATACTTGTGTGAAGTTCTACATCTACTGGAAACTGTATGACAGGGTAGTGTGCTGCTCGTCCACAGTCCTAAGTTTTGACACCAACCAGACGTGAGAAGTTGTCTACAGACGTCTGTCGCGTTCTCAAAATTAGATTTACTGTAATTCCTTACTTCCTGGTACACCCACACATTATGGAAAAGCCTGGAGAACACAGCTGTCAGACCGGCACTTATATTTTCAGTATTTTCAAAATGACAACACACTGTTTTGCTCGTTACACTAGTTCCCTGGGCCTGTACTTTGCGGTATACAGCGCAATTTTGTTGTTGTTGTTTTTTGTTGTTGTTGTTGCATAGTCGCTATGTCATTTCAAGCGATGGGCCTTGTTTTTCTTTCCTTTTTTTTTTTCGTAAACTTTTCGGAAAGTACAACGCTGCCTGCAGACTACTTCTTCTCTCACTGGACGAAGCAGCAGGGAAGTTTCAGTCTTTTTCTCCCAATTTTTTGTATTTGGTGTTTTTGTTTGTTTGTGATCTTACATTCACGCTTGACAAAGGCCAGTGTGCCGAAAATGTGCGCCTGTCTTGTCTAGTTGTATCAAATACGTGTTCTGATTCTGTTTTCGTCTTTTTCTGGTTCCCGTTCACTTGAACGCGGGCAGTCCACACTTGTTTTGGATTTTGCAGACTGTGATAAGCATGTGATGAATACCACGCACCCTGCGCCAAGTATTGATAACAACATTTCTAGAGAAAGGTCTGTTCCAATACTGGTCAAATCACCTGGAACTTTACCAAGTTCCAATTCACATTGCTTATGGCCCAGCCGACTACTAGAGCCATGTAAGGGCTGACACTAAGTCAAAGACGACAACCCTGTTAAGAGAACAGACAACAGTTAAAGAACATGCTCGCCGTTAACCTGGAACTTTCTTCTACTTTCAAAAAATAAACCAACCAAACAAACAAACAAAAAACCCCACGCCTACCTGCGTCTCCAAAGATATTTTTGCAAAGAACTAGAAATGAAATCCTTGCACAGCACTATCTTCATCGGTGAACTGCCACCATTTGTAATCTTTTCTGTTTTCAAAATGTCTTTGTTTTCACCATGTGTTATATTAAGTCAAACACACAAACATGATCCCCTAGTATAACAATGCAATGTGTAAGCAATCTCAAGCTTTTAGAGTTTATAGCCATATTCAAATTCAAAAGCTTGAACTGGTATGGGCACGCGCCCGTGCGCACGCATACACACACACACACACACACACACACACACACACGCACGCACGCACGCACACACACACACACACACACACACACACACACATACATACACACACACACACACACACACACACACACCACACACACACACACACACACACACACACACACACACACCTCGCCGATAACAACACATAAGCAAGGGACATGCAGGACTGGCGAAATCAAATCCACTCGCAATAAAAACCTGTCGGGCCAGTCAAAATCAAAAACTACTAGTCCGTTGGGCGAGTGACAATTCTGACCTCTGCAGTTATAATTCATTTCGATTTTTCAAACTGCCGATTGATTTCGTTTGCATTGATCCAGTCTGCCAATGTTGGTGCAAAAACGAAGCTATCTAGGGAAAGGCAACTCTTGCTTCCTGTAGGCCTGTCAGTGATGGGAGTTGGTGCGATACAATCGACCTTTCGCCCACTCTGTCAGTTTTGGTCGAACGGTTAGAAGCTTCTAATTACACAGAGAATCCATGCAAACTTTGAGATCAATCATCTACCTTTCACATATTTATGTTATCACTAGATCTCCCACTGTTCACCTCCACCCGCCCTGATGAAAATCTCCGGAAGAAAGTTTGACAAACCTTTGTTGCAACAATGGCTTGTTTTGCTGAATATTTTTTGGTCGGCATCATAAAGAGAATTTTACTAATAGTTGTTTTTTTCCGAGTTAACATGTCGGACTAGTGGAAACATCTGCGGGCTAGTAGATCTTAAAATACACTAGCCTGGCTGGCTAGTAGAACATTTTAATCTTCTCCAGGCCTGAAGATAGGGCGAACAGGGATAGGACAGATAGGATAGATGGGATAAACAGGGGATAGGACATAGGATAGATGGGATAAACAGGTGATAGGACAGACAGGATAGATAGGATAGATGGGACAAACAGGGGATAGGACAGACAGGACAGACAGGATAGATGGGACAAACAGGGGATTGGATAGATGGGATAAACAGGGGATAGGACATAGGATAGATGGGACAAACAGGGGATAGGACAGATAGGACAGACAGGATAGATGGGACAAACAAGGGATTGGATAGATAGGATAGATGGGATAAACAGGGGATAGGACATAGGATAGATGCGACAAACAGGGGATAGGACAGACAGGATAGATGGGACAAACAGGGGATGGGACAGACAGGATAGATGGGACAAACAGGGGATAGGACAGACAGGATAGATGGGATAAACAGGGGATAGGACAGACAGGACAGATAGGATAGATGGGATAAACAGGGGATAGGACATAGGATAGATGGGACAAACAGGTGATAGGACATAGGATAGATGGGACAAACAGGGATAGGACAGACAGGATAGATGGGACAAACAGGGGATAGGACATAGGATAGATGGGACAAACAGGTGATAGGACATAGGATAGATGGGATAAACAGGGGATAGGACAGACAGGATAGATGGGACAAACAGGGGATAGGACAGACAGGATAGATGGGACAAACAGGTGATAGGACAGATAGGATAGATGGGATAAACAGGGGATAGGACAGATAGGATAGATGGGACAAACAGGTGATAGGACAGACAGGATAGATGGGATAAACAGGGGATAGGACATAGGATAG
>JAPXFY010002346.1:0-27939 GCA_030674185.1 Monoplex corrugatus
GGCAGAGCAAAGAACTGGTGGGGGGGGGGGGGGGGTGTTCCTATATGGAGACCCAGCCATGGCAAAGACCAGGACGTCCAAAGATCTCCATCGACCAGCTGATGGATGATACGAGTTGTCAGTATGAACTACCTACTGCAATGTCTGACAGAAGGATGGAAGAAACGTGTCATGAATAGCCGAGCAAGCTCGACATGATAATGATGAAACTGAGCTTAATCCAGAACTACACTGAATTTAAGCCAGAATTAAACTTGAACTAGAGTCAAACGTAAACCAGAGGTAAACTTAAACCAAAACTAACCTTAAACCAGAACTAAATTCAAAACGGATAAAATTGAAGCTAAAAATGAACTTAAGGGTATGAACTTAAAGCCAAACCTAAACTTGTAATAATCTTGAACACAAACAGAACTCAAACTGAACTTGAAACTCAAACTGAACTTGAAACTCGAACCGAACTTGAAACTCGAACCGAACTTGAAACTCGAACCTGAACTTGAAACTCGAACCTGAACTTGAAACTCGAACCTGAACTTGAAACTCGAACCTGAACTTGAAACTCGAACCTGAACTTTAAACTCGAACCTGAACTTGAAACTCAAAACTAAACTTGAAACTCAAAGCTAAACTCAAAAGCTAAACTTAAACCGAAACAAAACTTAAGCCGAACTTAACCCAAACTGAATCTAAACTCCAGTATAAACTATCCTTAAACTGAGCTAACATTAAAACCGAATCTAAACATTAACAAAAACAGTCTAAAGATTCTTAACAATAGAAAGAAATCTGCACATTATAAACATAAAACGAAATCTAAAGATTTTAAACAATAAAACATTGAAGCGAAATTTTAAAACTACACAAAACTGAAGCAACAATAAAACCTGTAATCAATAAAACCAAACGTAATCTGAAAAACAAAACAAAACTGAAACTAATGCGAACATTCAACAAATGCCTTAAAACAAATACCCAAACCAATTGAAAAGTAAAACTGAACTACACTTTAAAAAAATGCCCGGTGTAGAAATCACGCGTTGGAAGAAACATCAAATTGAAATCCAAATCCAAACTCTAACTGAAACTAAATGAAAACGAAACAAAAAAGTAACTAAAAAAAATAATGAAAGCAAAAAGCCTCAAACAAAATAATTCAAAACATAACGTAAAATAAGGAAAACCCTACGAAACAAGAAAGAAAAAACGGAACACAACGTAAACCTGTATGCCTTACCGCTTACGTAATATTTTTAAATAGATAAAATTAAACAAGGACAGTTTTATATAGAAACAATAACATGGAACCCAACTGATATTGTGGTTATCATGCCATTTCCATGAAAAATATCTACACTTTAGTTCAGAGTACATGGACATTTTGGCTTAGATTCTTCTGGAAGTTCACTTCTACATTTTTGTCCGTTTCTGCCTTGTTCCTTTGCTTCTATTTGTTTTCTGGCTTGCTGGTCCATTCACTTGGGTGTTCGGTGGGGTCTTGGCGTGCTTTTTCTTGGGATTGGTGGTTGGCGTGTTTTGGTGTCCTTATGCATAAATTTGTGTTAAGGTGTTTTTTTGAAAACCCCTGCGCGATAAATAAGACGGAGAGGTCTGCGCCAGGGGGTAAATCTTTAGATCATCAGGTGCCTTGCCGCATGGCGTTGGCGATTATGGACTTCCATCTGTCTCTTGTTGCCTCAAGCATCTCTTCCACCCTCCCTGTCTTCAGCCACCACAAGTCCGTCCAGTATCTTCTCCCTGGGTCTACCCGGTGCTCTACTTCCCTCCAGCTTTCCCGTTGTAACCAGGTGTTCCAGTTCCCCTTTCCTCATGAAATGGCCTATGAATGTTGCCTGCATTTTCCTAATCTTATGATCTACTTGTGTCTGTCTCCATCAAGACAGTCTCGTTTGTTTTCTTTGCTGTCCATGGAACTCAACATCCTTTTTAGAAACCATATATCGGCTGCCTCAATCTTGTTCTGGCTTTGCTTGTTGACTGTCCACGCCTCGCAACCGTACAACAGTATATTGGTCCAGAACCCTCTTCCTGATAATTGATAGGCATTTGTTGGTAAGAATGCGTTCCATCTTGAATGTTGTTTTGGCTTTGCCGATTCTGCTGGCTATTTCTGATGTGCATCTGTCTGGTGAAATGATCGTTCCCAGGTATTTAAACTTAACCTGTCTCAAGGTTGTGCCGTTTGCTGTTTTTTTGCATGAGGGTATTTCATGTTTTTTTTTTTACTGATCACCATGACTGTCTTCCTGCTGTTTAGCTCCAACCCTTTACCTTTGCTTTCTATTTCTAGTATATTCACAAGGTTTTGTAGGCCCATTTCACTTTCTGCAATTTGCACGGTGTCATCTGCGTATCGAATGTGTATACTTTTTCCTCCAACCTTTAATCCAGGGTCTTCCTCTAGGTTTCATGTTTTTGCTGTACAGTGAAAACAGATCTGGTGACAAAACACAACCCTGTCTGACTCTTTTGGTGTTTTTGAAAGAGCTTATATCTATTTTTATTCTCATTGCAGCTGTTTGTTCCCAATACATATCTCTGATTATTCGTAGATCTTTTCCATCAATATTGAGTCTTTCTAGTCAATTGTTCATGTCTCACCCGATCGAAAGCTTTGGTATAATCAACAAAGCATAAATATAAATCCTTGTTCACCTCGATTGACCTCTCTAATAGTTCTTAGGGTATATATGGCATTAATAGTTCCTTTCCCTTCCACAAATCGACGCTGTTCATCTGCTATTTCTCTTTTGATTCTATTCCTTGCCTTGGTATGTCAACGCAGTCGGCTGGGCTTTTTAAACTGAGCTTAACTTTGTTTCGAAAGTATTACATTCTCTGAGGTGGATGGTCGTTGCTTCTAATGGTCTTCGTTTCGTTTTCTCGTGCTATTTTACATCAGATTATCTTCAGTTTTTATATGTAGATTGTCCCTTTTTCTTTCGTCGATTCGTCAGATGGACCATCCTTACTATTATCCCGTTGGCATATGAGGCAGCGGTAGAGTTTCTTCATATCTGTTCTGGACCAGCTACACAGTGCGTGTTTAAGGGCCTTAAGGTAGGGTCTGTTGTTGGTCACCAGGTGTTCTTTCCTACTGGTGTTCAGATAAAGGCAATTTGGGTGATACTCTAGTAGTCGGCTGGGCTGTAAGCAATATGAAACGGTATAAGAACCAAATCTGGATGGTAGCCTGCTCTCTTGGAATGTGCCCAGTCCATCTTTGTCTTTTGATGATGGTGACATGGTGGTGACATGATGGTGACCCTGTTTTCCTGATAGTTGTAATGCGGAGTTTTATTTCCTATTCATTTTCATGCGTTTTTGTTAGTCTTTTCTTTTTCTTTCCGTTCATCCCTTCTATTCATCTGTTTCTTTACTGAAGTCTTATCCTTCCAGCCCACTCAGCCCCTCCCTTAAATCCTCCCGACCCATCCCAAAAGACAAGTCACCAGAAAGACGACGAAAACGCCACAGCAAACAAAAAGATCGGCAGACCAAGCATCTCCCTGTCTCCAAAGACTGAAGCAGTACAGGACGCAAAACATTTGGGGAAAAACAGACGGACTTGCGGAATATCTGAAGCTGGATCCCCACTCCCCAGTCCATCCTCCGTCCTGACCCACCTCGCCCTCACTTGATCCTGTCTGAGCCTAACTTGCCGCTCCCCCCGCCCCCCTTCCTTTTCACATCCAGCCCCACAGATCTTGTACAGTCCCATCCCATGTTCATCATCCTGTCCAGACTAAAACCCACTGCCCCATCTCGGTGTCTACCAGCAGTGTTGCCTGACCCTGTATGCAGACTTGGACACGACGCTACAACTAACACTCCCCCCCCCCCCCCCCCAAAAAAAAAAAAAAAGAAGAAAAAAGAAAACTCCAAGATTATTGTAGTCCTGAACTGAACCAATCTGAACGACCATCGAGGACGTCGTTTCGTTATCGAGGCAAGGACAATGGATCTTAGCTACAAGTGTCGGGACATTTCAGCCTTCTAGAACAAGAACTACGGTTCGGAGCAAAAGACATGGTGGAACACTTTTGAAGGGAGAACATCTTCAGGTAGCTAGAACCACACCAAGGACCACAATGAGATCCACGTCATCAAGGATCACATCACCAGGGACCACGTCTGGTTTGTCTTCGAGGACGACATGACATCAGGACGACGTCACATAAAGGACGCCGTCACGTCATGTCAGTTGCATGTTGTCTTCGAGACACCTGAATTTTGATACAGGTGAGTGGTTAAGATGAATTTTGAGACAGGTGAGTGGTTCAGATGATTACACTGAAGCTGTAGGCTTGCCCAGATAAGTTTGTAAAACGTGACATACCAGTAGGTGTTGAAAAGGCAAATACCGTAGGAGTTGTGTTAAAATGTAAATATTGTATGTATTGTGTGAAATGATATTGCAGGTGTAAATAGTAACGAGTGTAGTGTTCTGTTAAATGGCAGACCTGCTAGTACCGAAATAACCATTTGTATGATCGAATATGCCCCTTAAATTAAAAACGCGTATTAAAGGATAGTACCATTAGGTCCCATTGGATGTTTACAGATGGTCCTATATTCTCTATTCCTATACCATTTATATTAAAAAAAACTAAAAAAACAACAAAAATATACAAGAAGCATAACCGTAACACGGTGACAAAGGGAACATTGTAATAAAACAATGATTTCTATGTGCTAGTTGGTTAGGCGTTTCCCAGTTACATATGTAAAGCAAAGTACACGTCAGCCCTTAACAACGGCCCTGTGGAGATGCCAGGGGCTCTTTCATATATTAAATCCCCACCTTCTGGAAATTATGTGCTGGAAATTTTCATCTTTTGTCGCTCTTGTTCCTTTCCTTTTTCATTTCTTTAATTTCTGCCTTTGGTCCATTCACCTGTATGTGTTAAAAGTCTTACGTACTTTCTGTAAGGATTGATAATTGTGTACATATATAAAGTGGGTTTTTGACTGTAGGGAAATGCGATACGCAAAAGCAATTTAGGTAATTTAGGGCCGTTTTTATGTTTAAGTGCCATCGGTAATGTTCAGTGTGTGTTAAGGTATGTTTTCCATATCCCTGGTGCGATAAATTGGAACAGTAGGGTAAAAAAGTACATATATTCTATAGTCATAGAATCAAATTCTAATTCCAATTTCTCAAGATGACGTCTTCGTGCTCGGAATGAATTTCACATGCACTAACGTCACAGGTGCCATGTGATGAAGATCCAAAATGATCACGGCACAAGTCTTAAGCCTGCACACAAACCCATGAACTGGCCAGGTCCTGAGGGTAGAGACTTTAACTTTCCCTTTTTTTAGGATCAAAGAAAAAGAAGAATGAACAAACGAGGGAAGGGCATATCAACTCGAAACGTTATGATCAAAACAGATGAACAAGTGCTTTATAAAAGATGAGACAACAGGCAGACACATGAAAAGCAAATATGTTCACCCTTAAATATTATAAAGATTCTGTAAAGTATGTCGGCCATTGTGGCTTATATATTATAATGCTTATGCAAACGTAAAATCATTAAGCATTCACACCTCGAGAACTGATTAGTCTTAATGGTTGGGTTTAAAATTAGCTGTGCACGTAAAGGGCCCCTGAATTGTTACAAACTATTTGTATATGTACTGCAGGGAAATGGCGACTCTGTGGAAATGGCGGCTACGGCGACTGTGGGTGAACGACGACTACGACTCTAGGTAAACGGCGACTATGACGACTCCAGGAAAATGGCGACTACGACTCCAGGTTAAGGTGACTATGACTCGGGTTAACGGCGACTACGACGACTCCAGGAAAATGGCGGATTGAGGAAAATGGAGACTCCAGGAAAATGGCGACTAGACGACTCCACGAAAATGGCGATTACGACGACGCCAGGAAAATGGCGGATTGAGGAAAAAGGAGACTCCAGGAAAATGGAGACTCCAGGAAAATGGCGACTACGACGACGCCAGGAAAATGGCACTACGACGACGCCAGGAAAATGGCGGCTCCAGGAAAATGGCGACTCCAGGAAGATGGCGACTCCGGGAAAATGTCTGCTCCAGGAAAATGGAGATTCCAGGGAAATGGCGACTATGATGACTCCAGGGAAATGGCGACTACGACGACTCAGGGAAATGGCGACTACGACGACTCCAGGGAAATGGCGACTGCGACGACTCCAGGGAAATGACGACTCCAGGGAAATGGCGACTGCGACGACTCCAGGGAAATGGCGACTGCGACGACTCCAGGGAAATGGCGACTGCGACGACTCCAGGGAAATGGCGACTACGACGACTCCAGGGAAATGGCAGACTACGACGACTCCAGGGAAATGGCAGACTATGACGACTCCAGGGGAATGGCAGACTATGACTACTCCAGGGGAATGGCAGACTATGACGACTCCAGGGGAATGGCAGACTATGACGACTCCAGGGGAATGGCAGACTATGACGACTCCAGGGGAATGGCAGACTATGACGACTCCAGGGGAATGGCAGACTATGACGACTCCAGGGGAATGGCAGACTATGACGACTCCAGGGGAATGGAAGACTGCGACGACTCCAGGGGAATGGAAGACTGCGACGACTCCAGGGGAATGGAAGACTATGACGACTCCAGGGGAATGGAAGACTATGACGACTCCAGGGGAATGGAAGACTGCGACGACTCGGGAAAACGATAACTCGGGGTGATGGCAACTATGGCGACAACAGGAAACGGCAACTACAGCGCAATCGGGAAAATGATTACAGCAACTCCAGAGAAATGTTGATTACAGCGACCCCAGGGAAATGTGCACCGAGTGACTTAAGAAAACGGCGACTCCAAGGAATCCAGCAAACGGCAACTCCGGGGAAAGGCACATGCATAGGTAGATCTAGTTCCGTAGACTTGATTATAAGAGTTTGGATCACAAGAACAAATTCGTGGTACTGGAACCAGGATGACAAAACCAGAATGTTTGTGGGCCAGAACTCGTGCCTGCCTGATTCGTGTGTATGTTTGGCTGTTTTTGTTTGTGTGTGTGCTAGAGTTAATGTTGACGGTTGACAGAGCGTTGGACAAGTTTACATCCCAGTGTGTGTGTGTGTGTGTACTTCAGTGTTTGCACGTATTAATTGGACATTTTATTATTACAAGAGAGTAAAGGTTGACAGCACTGAGCAAGTTTTACATCCCAGGGCTATGTTTTCTTTTTATATACTTCAGTGTTTGCACGTATTACCTGGACATATCCCCTGCGCAGTCGGTTGGGCTTTAAACAAAGTAAGATACCAAAAATAGGCACTAATAGAATTATTAGTGGTGGTGTTATTTTAGCTGTTCTATTATTCGCTTTTGTACCATGTTCATATTTAGTCAACTGATTTTGCGTTTGTAATTTGGGATACCTTTCCCAAAGGTAGCATGCATTATTAAGGTTTTGAGAGAAAGGGACAAAAATGGTTTCAGAAAAGATGGACCAACTGTGTATAGATCTTTTACATGTATAAGGTGTCTTGCCTAACGGAAATCTACAAATACACATGTGGGCGTAACCATTTGTGACCTCCCAGCACGAAATAATCTTAACTAGCATTTTGGGTATTTTGAGATACATATCACTGGAAAGTGTACATTCTGATTATTTTGGTACCTGAATAAAGCTTGTACTAAAAAAAAATGTAGAGAAGTTATGTATGTTTAAAATCATTAAGTTGTATGACGGCCATTTTGAGAAAACGGTCTCTAAAGTTTTTATGTACTCTCCTACACATTTTCCATAAATTCATTTGGTGGCTTTGGCCCGGTTTGTTTCTAATTTTAGCTGTCGTTATCTGAAAGGTGCACCAAAGAGCTTTCTGTCAGTGTATTACATGTAAGGTTCTGTACAGGTTACAGTTCGCAATAAAGGACAAAATTAGGTACTTTTGGTAAGAAATTGCACTCTTTCTGCTGCGATCAGTCCAGTAAAATACCATTTCAAATTATTTTTTCAAGGAAAAAAAAATTCTGTGGGGGATAGATTATAGTCCACAGAAATCAATTTTGAGAAAAAGTAAAAACACCCTAGATAGACCCTCAGTCACCCTTTCAGCTCCTAGCGCTGTTCGACTGACTGCGAGTTAAGACTGAATTGGTGGTGGGTCACATTTCTTTTTTAAACTGTTACTGGGTATATAGATGTTCCAACATGGGTGTCTTGGTCCTTTATCATTTTTCATTTAAATAGGTTTAAATACGTGTGTTTGGGCTTGGATGGGGGATGTGATAAGCGAGTAAATTTGTAAATCGCAGTGGAATATGAATCGACGTCGTGTATGGCATTTACTGTCTGTACCCCCGTGGGGATGTCGAGAGCGCTTTCAGTATAGCTAGTATCCCCACCTTCTGGGAATTCTGCGCTAGAAATTTCCTCCGTCATCGTTTCTCATAATCGTTTGTGTGTGTGTTGGGGAAGGATAGGCTATATGCGTGCGTGACTGTTTTATTATTGTTAGGTGGCTTATTTTAATTTTTTGTTAGGTGGCTTATACTGTAGACTGTAAGGCAACGTTTAACACAAAACGTTAATACGCTGAGGCTACATATAAAGCGTCTTACAAATTTGCGCCTCAAAATTACACAACCATCGGATAGTATGAATCTGATATACACGTTAAGGTTGTACGAATATAATATGCATTATACACATTAAGGAATCGGGGAAAAAAAAAGAAAATAGTATGGAAATGTGAATTCAGTATAACAAAGACGAACACAAATTTGTGACCAACTTTGTCAAGCATAAACGTAAGACAAAGAACATATCAAACAACACGATAAGAAAATAGGGAACAAACGGCATAATTTCAATGTCTAGTATCAAACAAAATAAAATAGGGAACAAACAGCATAATTTCCATGTCTAGTATCAAACAGCAAAATAGGGAACAGCATAATTTCCATGTCTAGTGTCAAAACAAGGAAATAGGGAACAAACGGCATAATTTCCATGCCTAGTGTCAACAAAATAAGAAAATAGGGAACAAACAGCATAATTTCCATGTCTCGTTTAATCTGAGAAAATGACCGATATGAAGTCGGTCTTTGTGAACAGTGATAACTGGGGAACACGCGAGGCAAATCGACGTCTTGGTAAAAAGCGAGAACTCCACAAAAAGTGGCCATGCCATGCGTTAAGGTTACAAAAACATCGGTTAGAGCAAATGTAGGCGCTTAGTGTACACAATTAGCATTTGATACGAATAGACCCAAGGTATTTCTTAGTTGACTGGCATGAATGATTTGTACAATGTCGTCATTAGTTAATTGGCATAAGTGATTTGTACAAGGTCGTCCTTAGAGTTGATTGGCATTAGTGATTTGTACAAGGTCGTCCTTAGAGTTGATTGGCATTAGTGATTTGTACAAGGTCGTCCTTAGAGTTGATTGGCATAAGTGATTTGTA
Source organism: Monoplex corrugatus (assembly GCA_030674185.1). Lineage (NCBI taxonomy): Eukaryota > Metazoa > Mollusca > Gastropoda > Littorinimorpha > Ranellidae > Monoplex > Monoplex corrugatus. The sequence goes on from JAPXFY010002346.1 coordinate 9,465, forward strand.
CAAGGTCGTCCTTAGAGTTGATTGGCATTAGTGATTTGTACAAGGTCGTCCTTAGAGTTGATTGGCATTAGTGATTTGTACAAGGTCGTCCTTAGAGTTGATTGGCATTAGTGATTTGTACAATGTCGTCCTTAGAGTTAATTGGCATTAGTGATTTGTACAAGGTCGTCCTTAGAGTTAATTGGCATTAGTGATTTGTACAAGGTCGTTCTTAGAGTTGATTGGCATTAGTGATTTGTACAAGGTCGTTCTTAGTTAATTGGCATTAGTGATTTGTACAAGGTCGTTCTTAGAGTTAATTGGCATTAGTGATTTGTACAAGGTCGTTCTTAGAGTTGATTGGCATTAGTGATTTGTACAAGGTCGTTCTTAGTTAATTGGCATTAGTGATTTGTACAAGGTCGTCCTTAGTTAATTGGCATTAGTGATTTGTACAAGGTCGTTCTTAGAGTTAATTGGCATTAGTGATTTGTACAAGGTAGTTCTTAGTTGATTGGCATTAGTGATTTGTATAAGACTGTTCTTACAGTTGATTGGCTTGAAAGATTTGTACAAGGTCGTTCAGAGGTGATTGGCATTGGTGATTTGTACAAACATTATTTGGCTTTTTTCAGTCTGTATCTAGCATAGCATGGGAAAAGACAAAATATTAGACAGATGGGGAGAGTACACTAAAGACCTTTTTGAAGATGACAGAAACGCAGAACACACAAGAAAGAACTTTGAAGGACCACCCATAATGAAAGATGAACTTAGAGCAGCATTGAAAAAGACGAAACCAAGAAAAGCCCCAGGACCAGACATCAGAGATGATTGAAGCCCTGGAGGAATTCGGTATAGAAAAAAGTCCTCCTGAATGAAATTTACGACACTGGAAAAATCCCCAAAGATATGTCAATCAATTTTCATTAAATTTCCAAAGAAGACAGGGGCTATAGAATGCGAACTCCATCGCACAATCAGTTTGAGTCATGTAACCAAAATGCTATTAAAAATAATCATGATAAGGAATAGAATCGAAAGAGAAATAGCAGATGAACAGTGGATTTGTGGAAGGGAAAGGAACTATTGATGCCATATACATCCTAAGAACTATCGGACAGGTCAGTCGAGGTGAACAAGGATTTATATTTATGCTTTGTTGATTATACCAAGGCTTTCGATCGGGTCAGACATGAAAATTGATCAACCAATTAGAAAGACTCAATAGTGATGGAAAAGATCTACGAATAATCAGAAATATGTACTGGGAACAAATAGCTGCAATATATGAGAATAAAAGATATAAGCTCTTTCCAAAACATCAAAAGAGGAGTCAGACAGGGTTGTGTTTTGTCACCAGATCTGTTTTCACTTTACAGCGAAAACATGAGAAACTTAGAGGAAGACCATGGATTAAAGGTTGGAGGAAAACTGATAAACCAACATTTGATACGCAGATGACACCGTGCTAATTGCAGAAAGTGAATATACTTGAAACAGAAAGCAAAGGTGAGGGGTTGGAACTAAACAGCAGGAAGACTGAAGTCATGGTGATCTGTAAAAATGAAATCCCCTCATGCAAAATAACAGCAAACGGCACAACATTGAGACAGGCTGAGTTTAAATACCTGGGAACGATCATTTCACCAGACGGCAGATGCACATCGGAAATAGCTAGCAGAATCGGCCAAACCAAAACATTTAAGATGGAAAGAATTCTTACCAACAAATGCCTATCAATTAACATCAGGAAGAGTTCTGGAATGTTATATAGAACCAATACTGTTGTACGGTTGCGAGGCGTGGACAGTCAAAGGCAGAACAAGATTGAGGCAGCCGAGATGTGGTTTCTGAGAAGAATGTTGAGAGTTCCATGGACAGCAAAGAAAATGTCTTGATGGAGGCAGACACAAGTAGATCACTCATAAGGAAGATTAGGAAAAGACAGGCAACATTTATAGGCCATTTTATGAGGAAGGGGGATTTAGAGCACCTGGTCACAACGGGAAAGCTGGAGGGAAAGAGCACCAGGTAGACCCAGGGAGAAAATGCTGGACGGGCTTGCAGAGTGGCTGGGGACGAGGAGGGGGGGAGATGCTGGGGGCAACGAGAGATAAGATGGCTGGAGGTCCATGGTCGCCAACGCCATGCGGCAGGGCACCTGGTCATGATGAATATGCTGATCGCCAGCAAGTTTTGAAAAACGTATGACCTTCCCATTATATAAATTTTCTCAGTGCCGTTCTGATAACGTCAGGTGAATGGCGTTTGTGGTTCCGACAACTGTGCCTGAACAAATGTCGCGCCGAATTTAACGTGAAAAAAGTAATAACCAACACTAACCTTAACCCTGTTCTAACCTTAACACATTGTTGTGTTAAAGGGGCTGATGTTTGGTCATGACAATTGTTGGAACAGTGAAAAAAAGTTTGCAAAACTTCTCGCCTGTTTAAAAAAACCCCACCGCGAATGCAGTATATTATACTCTAATCATCAGGTGCCTTGCAGCATGGCGTTGGCGATTATGGACTTCCATCTGTCTCTTGTTGCCTCAAGCATCTCTTCCACCCTCCCTGTCTTCAGCCACACTGCAAGTCCGTCTAGTATCTTCTCCCCGGGTCTACCTGGTGCTCTCCTTCCCCCCAGCTTTCCCGTTGTGACCAGGTGTTCCAATTCCCTTTTCCTCATAAAATGGCCTTTGGATCTTGCCTGCCTTTTTGTAATCTTCCGTATGAATGATCTACTTGTGTCTGCCTCCATCAAGACTGTCTCGTTTTTCTTTGCTGTCCATGGAACTCTCAACATCCTTCTTAGAAACATCTCGGCTGCCTCAACCTTGTTCTGGCTTTGCTTGACTGTCCACACCTCGCAACCGTACAACAGTATTGGTTCTATATAACATTCCAGAACACTCTTCCTGATAATTGATAGGCATTTGTTGGTAAGAATGCTGTCTATTTTCTTGAATGTTTCGGCTTGGCCGATTCTACTGGCTATTTCTGATGTCTGGTGAAATGATCGTTCCCAGGTTTAAACTTATCAACCTGTCAAGGTTTTGCCGTTCGCTGTTATTTTGCATGAGGGGATTCCATATTTTTTACAGATCACCATGACTTCAGTCTTCCTGCTGTTTAGTTCCAACCCCTTACCTTTGCTTTCTATTTCAAGTATATTCACAAGGTTTTGTAGGTCCCTTTCACTTTCCGCAATTAGCACGGTGTCATTTGGTTTTTGGTATTATCTCCTGGACTCATTTAAGTCCATTTTCTTCTATTAGGCTGCTCAAACCAGGTGTTTCCTACTATGCACTCATTCATCTGTGCCCATTCTACGTTTCCCTCCCCTTTCATTTTGTGTACCAAGGCCATGAGGTCCAACTATATACCTCTACCCTATCCTTTTCCACTTTGCTGGGTAGAAAATCGTAAACTTATAACATGACGTATGGATTTTATGTATAACACGTACTTTTTTTTAACCCACGCAATTCAATTTTAGTTTCAGTTTCGCAGATGACGTCTCTGCGCTCGGAGCGAATTACATATGCACTAACGTCACAGGTGCTACGTGCATTGTGACCGTGGCACAAGCCTTAAGCCTGCACGTAAACCCATGAGCTGGCCCCCCTACTTAGACTGTTTTTTATCTTCGTCTATATTTTGCGCTAAAAAGTTGCTCGTCTCTGGTTCCCTACGCAACAAAGTCGGTACAACGTAGATGTAAATGTAGCCTGTTTTTGTTTTGTTTTTTTAGTCGGTTTACGTTTACTGTATAGTGTGGGTTTTGTCGTATGCTTATGATTACCGTATAAATGTAGGTTTTGTAGTCAGCTTAAGATTACCATGTGAGTAGGTTTTGTGGTCGGCTTGATTATTGTATGGTGTAGGTTTTGTGGTTGGCTTATGATTACTGTATAGTGTGATTTTTGTGGTTGGCTTATGATTACTGTATAGTGTAGATTTTGTGGTTGGCTTATGATTACTGTATAGTGCAGGTTTTGTGGTCGGTTTATGATTACTGTATAGTGTAGGTTTTGTGGTCGGTTTATGATTACTGTATAGTGTAGGTTTTGTGGTCGGTTTATGATTACCGTATAGTGCAGGTTTTTTGGTCGGCTTATGATTACTGTATAGTGCAGGTTTTGTGGTCGGCTTATGATTACTGTATAGTGTGTTTTTGTTTGTCGGCTTATGATTACCGTATAGTGCAGATTTTGTGGTCGTTTATGATTACTGTATAGTGCAGGTTTTGTGGTTGGCTTACGATTACCATATAGTGCAGGTTTTGTGGTCGGTTTATTACTGTATAGTGTAGGTTTTGTGGTCGGCTTATGATTACTGTATAGTGTAGGTTTTGTGGTCGGCTTATGATTACTGTATAGTGTAGGTTTTGTGGTCGGCTTATGATTACTGTATAGTGTAGGTTTTGTGGTCGGTTTATGATTACTGTATAGTGTGATTTTTGTGGTCGGCTTATGATTACCGTATAAATGCAGGTTTTGTGGTCGGTTTATGATTACTGTATAAATGCAGGTTTTGTGGTCGGCTTATGATTACCATATATATGTAGGTTTTGTGTGGTTATGTTACGTATGTGTTTTTGGTTACGCTTATGAATGTAATGGTTTTTGTGGTCTTTTTTTTTTTTTGGCTTATGATTACTGTATAGTGGGTTTTTTTGTGGTCAGCTTATGATTACTGTATAAGTGTAGGTTTTGTGGTTGGCTTATGATTACTGTATAGTGTGATTTTTGTGGTCGGCTTATGATTAATGTATATGTGATTTTGTGGTCGGCTTATGATTACTGTATAGTGTGATTTTTGTGTCGGCTTATGATTACTGTATAGTGATTTTTGTGGTCGCTTATGATTACCGTATAGTGCAAGTTTTGTGGTCGGCTTGTGGTTACCATATAAGCGTAGGTTTTCTAGTGAGCGCCTAACTGTAAAATAGTGTGAAAGCAAAAACAAACAAAAAACAAAAAGAAAAAAGAAAAACTGAGACAAGGTAATAAAGGGAAAGAATCGTTTTAAGTGCGCACCTAAGACCAATCGGTCAGCATGTTCAACAGCAATACCATCGCGGCAACGAAAATAAAAGGGGGTTACATATCTTATGTATCGGTCATTTTCTTCCGTTCTGCGAGATATTGGGGAATTTTGTTTTGTTTTGTTTTGGTCCATACTGTGTGTGTGTGTGTGTGCGCGTGTGTGTGTGTGCGTGTTGTAGATTGGCAAAGGCAGGTAAGCAGCGATTCGTAGTCAAAATGAAAATTACCCCCGTGGAGATGCCGGGGGCTTTTTTCAGTATAAATGCGACATCCCACCACCAAATCAGTCTTAACTCGGTCAGTCGAACAGCACTAGGAGCTGAAAAGGTGACTGAGGGTCTGTCAAGGGTGTTTTGACTTTTTCTCAAAATTTTCTGTGGATTATCTATCCCCCACAGAATTTTGTTCTTGAAAAAATATCAATTTAAAATGGTATTTTAATGCATTGATCGCAGCAGAAAGAATGCAATTTCTTACCAAAAGTGTCCTTTATTGCAAACTGTAACCTGTACCGCCGAACCTTACATGTAATATACTGACAGAAAGCTTTTTGGTGCACCTTTCAGATAGACAGTTAAAATTAGAAACAAACCAGGTCAAAGCCACCAAATAAATATAAGGAAAATGTGTAGGAAAGTACACAACTTAATGACTTTAAAACATACATAACTTCTCTACATTTTTTTTAGTACAAGCTTTATTCAGGTACCAAAATAATCAGCAGAATGTACTTTCCAGTGATATGTATCTCAAAATGCTACTTAAGACTAATTTCGTGCTGGGAGGTCACAAATAGTATTCTCACCTTTTGGAAATTCTGTGCTAGAAATTTTTCTGTTCTTCATTCCTTTACTTTGGAGCGGGACATTTTTTTTCAAGTGGTCATTTTGGACATCCTGCAGGATTGTGTGTGTGTGATTGACATGTTTTCCAACCTTCACGACAAAGGTTTTTCTTTTCCTTTTTTTTTTTCATGAAGTATTGTGCATGTTTAGAAAAGGCTCTACGCATTCGGCTGGGCTTGAAACAAAAATCATAGTAATAGCGATTGGGTACATGTGTTAAGTGCATTTTTGGCATTACGCATATGGATTTGCGGAAGCAATTTTAAGTAATTTAGGCCCGTTGTATGTTTTAGTGTCCTTACTTATATTTGACTTTGTATTCAGGTATTCTTTTTAAAGCCCACGTGTGATGAATTAAACAGGATTGGTCAATGCCAGACATTTCCTTAGATTATGTATGTGAATGCATTGGTATGTGTACTTAACATTTCTTTTACCTGTTTTTTCCCCGTTGAAGCATTATTTTTGGAAATGGTTGTAACCTTGATATGATTCCACATAGTCAGCTGGGCTGTAAACAAAAAATAGTGATTGGTTACATGTATTAAGTGCATTTTTTTGCTGTAAGGAAATGTGATGTGCCGAAATAATTATAGGTAATTTTGGGCCCACGTTATGATTTAGTGTTTGTTTAAATTTGTAATCAGATTTTTTTAAACCCTTGGAAAACCCTTGGAATAAATTCGGAGTGGTAAATGCAGAGAGCATATCCTAAGATTATGTGCGCGAATGCATTAACGAGTAATTTGTTTCCATTTTTTTTCATCCATTGAGTAGTGTACGTTTTGAGACGATTATAACCCTGAGCCCCCGGCTGGGTTGCCGGTTGTTTTTTTTCCAGTATAAATATCCCCACCTTCTGAAAATTCTGTGCTAGAATTTCCTCTTTTCTGTCACTCTTTCTGCCCTGTTAACTTATGTCATTTCTACTTATTTTATGCCTTAATGGTCTAATCACCTGTAATTTTTCGATAAAGTCTTGCGTACTTTTTTCTTCGGATTGATAATTGGTACATGTATTAAGTGCATTTTTGGCTCTAAGCAGGTGAGATGCGGAAGCAATTTTTGGTAATTTATGCCTGTTTTTATGTTTTGGTGTCTTTATGTATGCTGATATTTGTATTCAGATGTGTTTTTTAAATCTACCCTGTGCGATAAATCGGACAGAATGGTCCTACGCCGGGGGCATGTCCTTAGATTATGTGCGCGAATACATTATGTGTACTTAATTTTTTTTTCTTGTTGAAGTTTTGTGTTTTGAAGCGGTTATAACCCTGATATGGCTCTGCGCAGTCGGCTGGGCTTTAAACAACAATAAAAGGGAAAAAGAGGCTCCGTGCAGTAGGCTGGGCATTAAAACAAAAATAGTGAAAAATGTACGGTGGTGATTACCCTAGTTTTTTTTTCTTTGAAAACTCCAATGGTGGTGGTGGTGAGTTTTTCTTTTTGAAGTTTACATGAACATTGCTGTATGGTAGTGTTTATTACCATAGTTTATTTCACATTAAAGGAAAAGTGGCACTGATTACCACGGCTATTTTTTCTTAAACCTTTCGATGGCAACTGTATCGTAGCATTAATATCAATACTTTAATTTCCGTTGTATGGTAGCATTGATTATAACAATACTTTAAATTTCCGATGAAAATTTAACTTTGGAAATACAGCATTTTTGTCTTATTTTGATTACTGTAACGTATAAAGTGTGTGTGTGGTTTTTTTTGGGGGGGGGGGGGATGTTTAGGTCATTTGGCCGTGGGGGTGGTGATGGGTGAGTACGCTGTGCGTTTTGTAATGAAGACTGTTGTGTGTGCTTGTGGATGTACGGCTGTGTGGTAAACCCATTTAATTCATTAAAATACGCCCATGCTGAGTTTTCTTGTTTCAGCCATATAGGCGTTACTTAATTTTATGACCATTGTTTTTGAGAAATTATAATACGCACAATCTTATTATAATTTACACATATATCAAAAACGTAACAAAAAGTAATTCCTTGATGGATAATATTCGTTTAGGCGTGATATATGTGTAAATTATAAGATTGCCTATTATAATTTCTCAAAAACAATGGTCATAACGTTAAAATACGAAAAAATGATTATTTTACTGTGCCTGTATTTCGTCAATTATGGGTTATTTATGAAGCTATTTTTATGATAGTATTTCTGAAAGTTGTAATGGTCCTTTTCTCACGTGAACAATTCATACTGCATTTTCTAACACTTTCAAGAACCTTTACAAGATAACGTGCAATTCTTACGTTTTGACAAGATATAATGGGATTTCACGTATGACCGTACGTATGGGAAAATTGAGACTTGGAAAGATCGTTCTGTTTTGTTTTTTTTATCGTTTTTTTTTACGTTTTTTTTTTTTAATTGTATTTTTAACCCTTTGACCCCCGCACCATATCCACCAATTGCAAAAACGTATCCCTTTGATTCCCTCACCTATGCACCAGCTTCCTGCAGGAAACTGGAGGTTATGGTGTGGAAGTCAAAGGGTTTAGTTTTTTGCTTTGCTGGCTTGGCTGACAGTGAAGGATGCTGGTGGACAGGTGGTGGTATTCAAAGGATTAAACGTGGAGCATTATGGGAATTTAAAAAAAAGTTGAAACTTGAAAGGGTGGTTGTACGTTTTTTTTCCAATTGTCTTTTTGAATAAAAATGAGGTAGTTTGCTGCCTTTTGCCATTTAAAGAAAACATTTTACCCTCTGTTGGAGAGTGTGTGTATATATATGTGTTGTGTGTCTGTTGCGCATGTGTGGTGCGTGTGTGTGTACATGTAGTTCGTGTGTGGTGCGTGTGTGTGTGAAAGACAATGTGCGAGGTGTGCGTTTTTGTTTTGATGTTTTTTTTGGAGGGGGAATGTTGGGGAATGACGGTTGTTACAGTGGGATATGGACGGTTTGTGGTTTCTGTGTATGCATGTTTTCATCGTGGTAGGGTTTTTTTGTTTGTTGTCGTCGTGGGGTTTAATGGATGTTTAGGTCAGTTGGCTTTGGGGGTGGTTGTGGGTGAGTACGCTGTGTGTACATTTTTTCTAGTGAAAGCTGTGTATGGCTGGGTGATAAAGACAGACTGCTGTTGATTTAAAAATTATTCGTTAAAGTAAATGAATATATTATTGTGCCTGTATTTAATCAATTATGGGTTATTTATAAAGCTATTTTTATGACTATTTCTGAAAATTGTAATGAAGCTCCTGTCAAGTGAACAATTCGTACTGCATTTTCTAACTCTTTAAAGAACCTTTTCCAAGATAACGCGCAGTTTTTATGTTTTGACAAGATATAATGGGATTTCACCTCGTATGACCATACTACGTATGAGGAAATATTTAAATTGAGACTTGGAAGGATTGTTCCGGTTTTTTTTTTGTTTTGTTTTTTTTAAAATTCTTTTTAACCATTTGACACCTGCACCATACCCACCAATTGCAAAATCTTATCCCTTCGACTCCCTCACCCTGCAGGAAGCTGGACGTTAGGGTGAGGGAGTCAAAGGGTTAAGTTTTTACTTTGATAGCGTGGTTGACATGAAGGATGCTGGTGGACAGGTAGAGTGTTGTGGGAATGTTTTAAATAAATTGAAACTTGAAAGGATGTTTTTTTGTTTGTTTTTGGTCTAATTAAACGTGAGTCAATTTGTAGTGTGCTGTTGGCCATGATGATGTTCTAGATGTCGGCTGAGCTATAAGCAATATGAAACTCTTTACTGCATCATCCTGCCTTTTGCATTCTAAGGAAAACATTTTACCTTCTGTTGCGGAGTGTGTGTGTTTCGTTGTGTGTGTGTGTTTATATTTGGTATGTGTGTGTGCGCACGCGCACATGTGTGATGGTGTGTCTGTTTATATTGTGTGTGTCTGTGTGTGGCACACGCACGCATGTGTGGTGCATGCGTGTGTGGGTGTAAGACAATGTGCGAGGTGTTTGGGGGGAATGGGGCGGTTGTTACAGTGGAAGGATTGGTCTGTTTTTTTTCTGCTTTTTCTATTCATTTTAACCCTTTGACTCCCGCACACTATCCACCAATTGCAAAAACGTATCACTTTGACTCCCTCACCGTATCCATCTTCCTGCAGGAAGCTGGAGGTTAGGGTGAGGGAATCGTTAAGTTTTTGCTTTGCTAGCATGGTTAACAATGCAGGATTCTGGTGGACAGGTGGTGGTAGTCAAAGGGCTAAACGGAGTGTTGTGGGTATTTAAAAAAAACGACTAAATTGAAACTTGAAAGGATGGTTGTACCTTTTTTTCCCATTTTTTTAAAGTTAATTTGTGGTGTGCGTGCTGCTGTTGGCCATGATAATGTTATCTAGATAATAATAATAATGTTATCGGCTGTTCTATAAGCTATATGAAAATCCAACGGCATTTTGCTGCCTTTTGCTGTTTAAGGAAAACATTTTACCCTCTTTTGCGGAGTGTGTGTGTGTTTATAGTGTGTGTGCACGCGCATGTGTATGTGTGTAAGACATGTGCGAGGTGCGTGCTTTATGATTTTTTTTGGGGGGAGGGCGCGGTTGTTAGTGTGTGGTTGTGTCTGTGTGTTTATATTGTCTGTGTCTAGTGTGTGTGTGTGTGTGCACGCGCATGTGTGTGTGCATGTGTGATGTAAGACATGTGCAAGGTGCGTGCTTTGGTTTTTTTTTTGGAGGGGGCGGTTATATGGACGGTGGTTACGCGTCCTAATTGTGGTTTCTGTGTATGCATGTTTTCGTCGTTTTTCTTTAGTTTTGTTTTGTTTTTTTGTTTTTCCTAGGTGTGGTGGGGTGTGGCAGATGTTTAGGTCAGTTGGGGGTGGTGGGTGAGTATGGTGTGTGTGCATTTTCTAATGAAGACTGTTGTGTGTGCTTGTGGATGTATGGTTGCGTGGTAAAAGACAGACCGCTGTTGATTTAAAATTGTTTAGTTCAAATATTTTAAAAAATGATTTATTTATTGTGTGCCTGTGTTTCGTCAGTTATGGGTTACTTATGAATCTATTATGACCGTATTTCTGAAAGTTGTAATGAAGCACATTTTGTCAAGTGAACAATTCGTACTGCATTTTCTAACACTAAAGAATCTTTTCAAGATAGCATGCAATTTTTACATTTTGAAAAGATGTAATGGGATTTCACGTATGACCATGCGTATGGGAAAATGCTTAAGTTGAGACTTGGAAGGATTGGTCGTTTTTTGTTTTTGTTTTTTTTCATTTTAACCCTTTGACTCCTGCACACTATCCACCAATTGCAAAAACGTATCACTTTGACTCCCTCACCGTATCCAGCTTCCGGCAGGAAGCTGGAGGTTAGGGTGAGGGAATCATGGTCAAGTTTTTGCTTTGCTAGCATGGTAAACAATGCAGGATTCTGGTGGACAGGCAGTGGTAGTCAACGGGCTAAACGGAGTGTTATGGGAATTTTTTTAAAAACTAAATTGAAACTTGAAAGGATGGTAATCTTTTTCCCCCCATTTTTTTTAATTAAATGAGTTAATTTGTAGTGTGCGTGCTGTTGGCCGTAATGTTATCTAGATGTCGGCTGTTCTATAAGCAATATGAAAATCTAACTGCATTTTCCTGCCTTTCGCTATTTAAGGAAAACATTTTACCCTCCTTTGTGGAGTGTGATTGTGTATTGTGTTTATGTTGTGTGTGTGTATTTATGTGTCTAGTGTGTGTGTGGTAACGCTCTTTAAATCTTTTCAAGACATCCAATTTTTGACGTTTTTAGAAGTTATACTGGAATTTCAGCTCGTATGATCATGCGTATGGGAAAATGTTTAGAGACTTGTACGAATTTAATTTTTTTTTTTAACCCTTTGACTCCCTTACCCTATCCGCCAATTGAGAAAGCGTATCCCTTTGACTCCCTCACCCTATCCACCAGCTTCCTGCAGGAAGCTGGAGGTTAGGGTGAGGGAATCACAGGGTTAAGTTTTTGCTTTGCTGGCATGGTTGACAGTGAAGGACGCAGGTGGACAGGCGGTGGTATTCAAAGGGTTAAAACGGAGTATTATGGGAATTAAAATAAATTGAAACTTGAAAAGATCGTTGTATGTTGTTTTTTTTAATTCTTTTTGATTAAACCCATGATATGGCTCAAGTAGTCGGCTGGACTATAAGCAATATGAAGTGAAATGAAATATTTATTTAAATGTGGGTAGTTTTCAGTGTGATGTTGGCCATGATAATGTTGGAGACGTCGGCTGTGCTATAAGCAATATGAATTCCAACTGCATTTTCCTGCCTTTGGCAACTTGCGGAAAACATTGTTTTTGTGTCTGGTTTGTGCGCGAGCGCGCATGTTTTGGGTGCGTACGTGTGTTGGGTGCGTGCGTGTGCGAGCGAGCGTGTGTGTGTGTGGAAGAGCATGTGTAAGGTGTGTGCTTTTGGAGTTTGTGTGCGTGGAGGGGGGATGGAGGACGGTTCATGAGGTATGGACGGCGAATGTCCAAGTTATTTGTATATGCATGTTTTCGTTGCGGGTTGTTTTGTTTTGTTTTTGTCTTTGTTTTCTAAGTTCATGGGTGAGGTATTGCGAATGTTTAGGTCAGTTGGGGCCGGCGAGTACGCTGTGTGTGCATTTTCTAATGAAGGCTCTATTGTGTGTGAATGTAGATTTACGGTTGCTTGGCAAGGACAGACTGGTTTAAAATTCATTCGTTAAAAATAAACAAAAATGCCCTTTTGAGGATGCTGGGGGTTTCTTTCAGTATAAATAGTATACCCACCTTCTGTAAATTGTGTGCTAGAAATGCCCTCTTTTCTGTCGCTCTGTTTTTGTCTTCCACCTTTGCTTTGTCATTTCTTCCCATCATTTACTGCCTTGCAGGTCCATTCATCTGTACGCGTTCGATCAAGTCTCCTGTACTTTATCTTAGAATTGATTATTGGGTACATGTATTAAATTCATGTTTTGGCTCTGGTACAATGAGCTATGCGGAAGCAATTTCAAGTACAGGTCTATTTTTGGTTTAGTGCCCTTATAGTTTAAATTTGTGTTCAGGTATATTTTTTTAATCCCCTCTGCTTCCCCGTTGGGTTGCCTCTTTCAGTATAAATAGTATCCCCACCTTCTGGAAATTCTGTGCTAGAAATTTGCTCTTTGTCACTCTGTTTCTGCCTTGTTGCCTTGCTTTCTGTCATTTCTACTTATTTTCTGCCTTAATGGTCCATTCACCTGTATTTTTTTGATTGTCTTACGTACTTCGGATTGCTGATTGGGTGCATGTATTAAGTGCATTTTTGGCTCTAAGGAGGTGAGATTACCTAAAATTTCTTCCACATGTAATAATATTGTAATTATTAATTGTATGTGGAAGAAATTTTAGGTAATTTACGCCTGTTTTTGTGTTTTGGTGTCCTTATGTATGCTTATGTTTGTATTCAGGTGTTTTTTAAATCTCCCCTTGCGATAAATCGGACGGAATGGTCCTACACCGGGGGCATGTACTTTAAGATTATGTGCGCGAATGCATTGATATGTGTACTTAATTTTGTTTTGTTTTTTCCTGTTGGAAGTTTTGTGTGTTTTGAAGCGGTGATACCCTGACATGGCTCTGCGCAGTCGGCTGGACTTTAAACGATAAAAAAAGTGCATTTTTGGCTCTAGGGAGGTGAGATATGCGGAAGCAATTTTAGGTAATTTATGCCTGTTTTTGTTTTGTTGCCCTTATGTATGCTAATATTTGTAGTCAGGTGTTTTTTTAAATCTCCCGTGTGCGATAAATTGGAGTGGTCAACGCTGGGGGCATGTCCTTAGATTATGTGCGCGAATGCATTGTGTACTTTTTCTTTTTCCTGTTGGGAGTTTTGTGCGTTTTGAAGTGGTTATAAGCCCTGATATAGCTCTACGCAGTCGGCTGGGCTTTAAACAACAATAACAATGTTAGTATTCAGGTGTTTTTAAACTGTGTGATAAATTGGACAGAATGAACAACGCCAGAGGCATGTCCTTACATTATGTGCGCGAATGCATTGATATGTGCACTTAAATGTTTGTATTTCCTGTTGAATTGTGTATGTTTTGAAACGGTTATAGCTCTGATATGCTCTACTGAGTCAGCTGGACTTTAACCCTTCGACTCCCGCACCCTGTACACCAGAATCGTGCATTGCCAACCATGCTAGCAAAACAAAAACTTAACCCTTTGATTCTCACCCTATCCACTAGCTTCCTGCAAGAAGCAGGGTTGGATGAAGTCATCAAAGTTTTTGCAGCTAGTGGGTAGGGTAAGGGAGCCAAAGGTTTAAACAACGATAAGTGTGTGAGGGAGAGAGGGCTGTCCATGTCGAGATGAATTATTGTTTGGGGGAATTGTGTGTACATGTATTGACGGTAGTAATAAAAGTATTTTGTCTAGTGAAGATTCAGACTGCGTGTTGTCTTTCGAGTTTTATCCGTGAGATACCCCTACCCTAGTGTTTCTTGCTATTAATGCAAATGTGTTCTTGTTTTTTCTAATGAGCGTTTATTAAATTGCAACATGGTGTGTGCCTGTGTGTGTGTGTTGATCTAATCAATGTCCTGGTTGTTAATAGGCTGACCTTTAAACAAATTGGATGAGTGGTCCGACTGGAGTTTGAATTGGCCTGTCCAGTATTCTAGGGCGTGTTGGAGATTGGAGGCGTGTAGATATAAACGTGAGAAACTTTATGCATGATTTCCTTATGATCGTATTGTGATCAGCTTTCATTGAACAGTTTTACAAGTAGGCCTACAAGTACATGTATATAGATTTTAACCAATCCTTTGTCAGAAGTCCAAAAGTGTGACCGCCTGCGTTCAAGCAAAGAGGAACCAAAACAAAAAACGAAAAAAGAATCGGAACGCGTAAATGCAACCAGACAAGACAGAAACAAAGATATAAATTAAGTTAAATTTAATTGAATAATTTGAAGGGTCACAATTATAGAAAATGTGTTTCATAGCGGTAATATAGATTTTTTAAGTTTAAATGTGGTTTTTGAGAATATTGAGTTCCATGGACAGCAAAGAAAACAAATGATAGTCTTGAAGGAGGCAGACACAAGACGAACATTAATGAAGATAAGAAAAGGACGAGCAACATTTATAACACATTCTATGAGGCAAGAGATTAGAGCACTTGGTCACAATAGGAAAGTTGTAGGGATAGAGAACACCTGGTAGACCCAGGGGGGAAATTGGACGGACTTGCAGAGTGGCTGAAGAGAGAGGGTGGGATATATACTTGCAGCGAAAAGGGATAGTTGTATTTCTATTCTAACCATGGATCTATTACTGTCTTTCTCTCTCTCTCCATGTGTGTGTGTGCACGTTTTTTCTTCATTTTTAAATAAGGCTATATAGACTTTAATATTTAATGTC
Source organism: Monoplex corrugatus (assembly GCA_030674185.1). Taxonomy (NCBI): domain Eukaryota; kingdom Metazoa; phylum Mollusca; class Gastropoda; order Littorinimorpha; family Ranellidae; genus Monoplex; species Monoplex corrugatus. The sequence continues at coordinate 24,685 of JAPXFY010002346.1, forward strand.
TCAAGTCGAATCCCAGCCTGTAGCCTTAACAAATAGATTGTTTGCAGACCATGTTAGTGATTCTATCATTCTAGGTGTGTCAGCTTAATGTTTCACAGGCCCCTTCTCCCTCCCATTCATAGACCTTACCAGCATTTAAAATGGTTTAGGGTTCTGCACAGGCTCAGGGAGTCTGCTGAATAGATGCTGATGGATTTGAATGGAGCGCATATGGAATTGTCTGAGTATAATAAATCCATCTTGAACAAATTCCAAACTGCAAACTTTCTCAGAAAGGACACACAGTTAATTATGTCATTTTCTGAGTTATTGGTCTGTTGTGTTTCACATTACATTGCTTACTTTAATTGGCGTAACAGGGACCATATTCATTTTGGATTATACACTGTTTTCAGTGTTGTCCTCAGTGCACACATCCCTCATTTTATCCTCTTATTTCTCTCTCTTTCTAGATGATGAAATGCTTTTTTAATCGACAGGCACTTATAAAACTGGGGACATCTTGTTGCGTCCCAGGTTCGATATGCCCCACACCCACACCTACACGCACACACACCTACACACAACCCACACCTACACACAACCCACATCCACACACCCCACACCCACAGCATGCACATCCACACCCCCATATACCAAAACACCTACACCCACACCACCCATACACCAACACCCACACCCCAACCACATCACCCACACCACCCTCACCAAACCCCACACCACCCATACCCACACTCCCACCACCCACACCCCTGAACGCACACACCCATACCCATACCACAAACACCCCACACCCACACCAATCACACTCCCACCAACCACACCCCCACACTCCCCACACCCACACCTTCCACCCACCCCACTCACATCCACCCCCCCACACTCACACCACCCATACCCACACCCCACTCACAAGCACACCCACCCCACACCTCCACATTGCCCACACACCACCCACCACACACACACACACACCACCCTGAATCAATCAACAATACAAGTTGCCAAAGTCAAACTAACAGTCAAACCAGTCTGACAAATGGACAACAGTAACTCAATGCTGCGGATGTCCCCAAACCAACACGCGGGACTGATCTTAATGGAGGTAACTCGTTACAATGGGCAAGCCAACGCTAAAAATGAGTTGCAACCCCTGAACGCGATACATAAGCACGTCTCATAATTACTACTCAAGACACGTATGTGTGTATGTGTTAATGTAATCATTGAATAAGTTGGTAAATCTATGCTAGTGGTGCTGTTCGGCTTGTGCATTTTTGTATTATGTACACGCATTTTCATTGATGTAAGGGCTTAACGCTTTTTTAAAGGTTAAACACCATACATGTTCATCCTGGTTCATGTCTTGTTAAGACATGATAGGTGGCACAATTCCATAATAGTGCCAAGCATAGTTGTACCTGTCAGATACAGCCTGCAGGATATTATCCTATCGTACCAATCATCGTGGCCAAGTGGTTAAGACAAAGGACAACTGACTGAGAGGTTGTAGGTTCAAACACCCATCAATCCTGCAACATTATGTCGGCATTATTTGGCTCCGACCGGCTCCTACGCACACTTGAGCGTGTTACTGGCTCGTACTCACGTTTCACCCACTTCAATGATACACCACAGACGACGTCGTTTAATTTGCTGACCAACACGGCATGTGCCTGCATCTCTTAAGCCTGGTTGACGTCATGGCATATTACGGAAGTAAGAGTAGAGTACAGCCCTGCCATACAGTCTTAATCCAAAATGGAACTCCCTAGCATCATCACTATTATTCCCATCCTCATCATCCAAGAAATGTAAAAAAGAAAAAAGTTTCTCGATATTAAGACTTTGCTTCTACAAAAGGTTCTGTGCAAGTCTAAAGAGTCTGCCAAATAATTGCTAGCATGTCTGGGTACAGTACATATCGAATAATCCGAGTAACACTCTCGAACAGATTTCAAAATTGATGCTTACCTTTATACCACATTTTGGTGTCTACGTCAAAAGCGAACGTAAAGTCTGTGCGCATGACGTCACTGGTCCCTTGACTGACGTAGAGGCGTGCGCCGGTGACGTAAATACCGCCTGCCGCAAAGTAGCGACCTGAGGGAGTGTAGGGCTGACTGGACCTGTTGCTGCTGTCTGTGTCCTCATCCCTGTCACATGGAGGTAGATACACACATACATGTAATGTAGCAACATATCTTTGACTTGTAGTTTTCCAGGATCTCTCAGACTGAAGGCATTCTGCAGCCTTTCAGATTGAAGGCATCTTACAGCCTTTCAGACTGAAGGCATTCGTCAGACTGAAGGCTTTCTACAGCCTTTCAGACTGAAGGCATTCTGTAGCCTTTCAGACTGAAGGCATTCTGTGGCCTGTCAGACTGAAGGCATTCTGTAGCCTGTCAGACTGAAGGCATTCTGTAGCCTGTCAGACTGAAGGCTTTCTACGGCCTGTCAGACTGATGGCTTTCTAAAGCCTTTCAGACTGAAGGCATTCTGTAGCCTTTCAGACTGAAGGCTTTCTACGGCCTGTCAGACTGAGGGCTTTCAGACTGAAGACATTCTGCACCTTTCAGATCGGAGGCTTTTCTACAGCCTTTCAGACTGAAGGCTTTATGCAGCCTTTCAGACTGAAGGCATTCTGCAGCCTTTCAGACTGAAGGAATCTTGTAGCCTTTCAGACTGAAGGCATTCTGCAGCCTTTCAGACTGAAGGAATCTTGTAGCCTTTCAGACTGAAGGCATTCTGCAGCCTTTCAGACTGAAGGTATCTTGCAGCCTCTCATCAATATATTCTTTAGATTCCTGATTTCTAAAAATACTCTTCAAATCATGATAAACGTTCTTTTCATCATCCCTCTCCCGCTGCTGTGTGTGTGTGTGTGTGTGTGTGTGTGTGTGTGTGTGTGTGTGTGTGTGTGTGTTTGATTTAACATCTTTTCGCAATGAGTGATATTAGAGAGAGACAGACACAGAGAGAGACAGACACGGAGAGAGAGAGAGAGTGAGTTTGTGTGTGGGGGTTTGTTCAAAAGCTGACACCATCAGAACAGACTCCAAAATATGTGTGTGTGTGTGCGTGCGCGTGTGACCTGTGCATTTTGGTTTTCTGTATACGTATTTTCGTTATTGCAAGGCTTAGGGTTTTAGTATTGAGCGTCATAAATGTTGATTAGATAGTAATAATAACAATAATTATTACTAGTATCACTATTAATCATCATCATCATCATCAATATTCCCAAAAGTTCGA
>JAPXFY010000234.1:17500-20000 GCA_030674185.1 Monoplex corrugatus
TATGCCAGTGTGTGTGTGTGTGTTTGTGTGTGTGTGTGTGTGTGTGTGTGTGTGTGTGTGTGTGTGTGTGTGTGTGTGTTGTCTGTGTGTGTGTGTGTGTGAGAGAGAGTGTGTGTAGTCATCAGTAACCTTGTTTACAACTGAACGGCAATGTTGTATATACATATCTAGTTTATTCTGAAAGTGTTCTGATTTTCCAAGTTGTGTTAGTCGTTTCGTAATTCAGTGTAACCTGTAATATTGATTTTACAATGTATATTTACTAGAAAGAGAGGAGCATGTGTGTATACATGTTTGTCAGTGTATGCATGCGTGTGTGTGCATGCTGGTGCGTTTGTGATTAATGTTTTATTTCAAGATACAAAAAAAAAAAAAAATCCCCAAACTGGAGATTCCCTTCAAAACAACCAATTACAGATTTGTAATATATATATACATGTATGTATATATATATATGTATTTACATATATGTATATATAGATATGGGAGTGTGTGTGCATGTGTGTGTGTGTGTGTGTACGTGCGTGCGTACGTGCTTGCGTGTGGTTATATCCGTGTGTGTGTGTGTGTGTGTGTGTGTGTATATATGTGTATGTCGCGCATGCGCGCGCGCTTGTGTGTGTGAACCTAAAAAGCTACAAAGAAAAACAAGGGTATTTCCTCATCACAATGACGTCATCAGGTCTAACAGGAGTCTCTAACGTTGATCTGCAACACACAAAATGATTACGGAGTTCCAAATGACTGAACAAACAAATGAAGCGCGTGGATGTTAGTGCTGTTGAACCAGCGAGGGGATGGTAAGATATACCTGTAAACAGAGTTGAAGATCAACTGCATCGCAGCTTGTTCGCAGCTGAATGATTCACTGGAATGTTGATGGAGGTGGGAGCGTATGGGATGTTTTTTTGTTGTTGGTGTGTTGGGGTTTGGTTGGTGGGAACTGTATACCTGTGCCAACATTTCAAACCAGTGCTTTGCTTTGATATTTCTGTTTTTATTCTAGTTTGCAGTTTCTTCTCCCTTCCTTCAGTGGTCTGAGTCCCAGGCCCGCCATTTTGATTCTTCATCCTACCGCCAGTTTGAGCTAAACAGCAAGAAGACTGATGTCATGGTAATCAGCAAAAAACATGAAATCCCCTCATGCAAAATAACAGCAAACGGCACAACTTTGAGACAGGTTGATAAGTTTAAATGTCTGCGAACAATCATTTCACCAGAGGGCAGATGCACATCAGAAATAGTCAGCAGAATCGGCCAAGCCAAAACAGCTTTCAAGAAGATGAAAAGCATTCTTACCAACAAATGCCTTTCAATTAACACCAGGAAGAGATTCTTGAATGTTATATAGAACAAATACTGTTGTACGGATGTGAGGCGTGGACAGTCAGCAAGCAAAGCCAGAAGAAGATTGTGGCAGCCGGGATGTGGTGTCTAAGAAGAATGTTGAGAGTTCCATAGAGAGCAAAGAAAACAAACGAGAGAGTCTTGATTAGGAAAAGACAGGCAACATTTATAGGTCATTTTATGAGTAAAAGGGAATTGGAGCACCTGGTCACAACAGGAAAGCTGGAGGGAAAGAGAGCACCAAGTGGACCCAGGGAAAAAAATATTGGACGGATTTACAGAATGGCTGAGGATAGAGAGGGTGGAAAATGTGCTTGCGGCAACAAGGAATAGATGCATATGGAGGGTCATGATCGCCAACGCCATGTGGCAAGGTACATGATGATGATGATGAACCTACCGCCAGTCCTAATTTTATTCAATCAAAGTCCCAGTGGCAGGAAGTGTGTGGCAGCCAGTATATCATGCCGCTTTGAGGACACCCACTTGAGTAGACACTGCACTGTTGCTGAATCATTTCGGTGGAGGTTCATCATTGCCTGTTCTGATCTACCTTACGAAAGATACTGCCTACTAATCCCCCTATAAACGACAATTGTGACCTCCCACCACGAAATCAGTCTTAGCTAGCATTTTGGGCATTTTGAGATATACATATCATTGGAAAGTGTACATTTTGCTGATACATTCTGCTGATTATTTTGGTACTTGAATAAAGCTTGTATTAAAAAAATGTAGAAGTTATGTATGTTTAAAGTCATTAAGTTGTATGACGGCCATTTTGAGAAAACGGCCTCTAAAGTTTTTGTGTGCTCTCCTACACATTTTCCTTAAATTTCTTTATTTGGTGGCTTTGACCCAGTTTGTTTCTAATTTTCGCTGTCATTATCTGAAAGGTGCACCAAAGAGCTTTCCATCAGTATATTACATGTGGGGTACTGTACAGGTTACGGTTCATAATAAGAGACAAAAATAGGTACTTCTGGTAGGAAATTGCGTTCTTTCTGCTGCAATCAGTGCATTAAAATACCATTTTAAATTGATTAACAATATTTTTTCAAGAAAAAAAAATTCTGTGGGGGATAGATTATAGTCTACAAAAATCAATTTTGAGAAAAAGTCAAAACACCCCAGATAGACCCTCAGTCACCTT
>JAPXFY010000234.1:27500-32500 GCA_030674185.1 Monoplex corrugatus
CACCATAATACACACATCAACACAACACATCACACACACACACACACACACACACAAACACACTCACACACACACATAACACACACACTCACACACTCATCACACACAACACACACACACACACACACACACACACACACACACCAACAACACACACACACACACAAACACACACACACACACACACACAACACACCACACATCACACACACACACACACACACACAACATACACACACACACATACACACACACACACACACAATCACACACACACCAACCACACACACACACACAACACCACACAACCACACAACACACTACAACACACCCAAACCCACCACACAACCCCCAACCACACATCCATCCCTAATCCCAATCTAGCCCACTCTTACCTCACTCCCCTTTGAAGCTTTTCTGAAGTATGTAGGCTACTCTCCAGACGTCAAGGTCATTTCTTCCCGGCTCTTCCAGCCTTTTTTTTTTTTTAAAAACTTTTTTTAATTCATTTTTTGCTTCACAACAAAGAAACATCTAACACACAGTGTGACAACGAAAAATGACAAAATAATCAAAAGAAAAAAATATACACATCCATCCACTCACCTCTTCTCTCTCGTTTCCCGTTTTCCCTATAAACAAACCCACCCACCCCATTTCAGCAAACCTGCAAAAAAACAACAACAAAAAAATCACCTAGGGATAAAAATAACTCTCAAGAGTCTTCTTTGAAACCACATCTCGGCTGCCTCAGTCTTGTTCTGGCTTTCCGTGTTGACTGTCCACGCCTCACAACCGTATAACATTATCGGTTCTATAAAATATTCAAGATTATAGCAGTTTAAATTACTTGAATTGCTTCCGTGTATCTCATTTCCCTAGAGCTAAATCTGCACTTAATACATGTACCCAATTATCAATCCAAAGAGAAAGTACGTAAGACTGTATCGAACACATACAGGTGAATGGACCAGCAAGGCAGAAGCTTCATCTACCCACCACACCTCCTGGGTACAGCCAGTGGGAAAAAGTAAAGCACAATCTAGTTTCATACAAAAATGAGGATAGACTGCTTCTGCCAGAATTCAGTTGCCAGTTTGGTAATTAGATGCGGCTGTTGGGATGTTTTCTGGCAATAAGTAAGGCACTGACTGGGATTTTCACAAAAATTAACCTACACATGTGTTGGTTTAAATATATGTTTTTCGTCTTGTTTTTCTTTCTTTTTGGTTTTTTTTTTTTATGTAAGTTTTATCCACTGAGTGTTTGTTTGGTTGGTTGGTTGTTTGGCTGTTTGGTTGGTTGTTTGTTTGTTTGTATGTTTGTATGTTTGGTTGGTTGGTTGGTTGGTTGGTTGGTTGGTTGATTGGTTGGTCGGTCGGTTGGTTGGTTGGTTGGTTGGTTACTTATTTTTGTCTAAAGCCCAGCCGACTGCGTAGAGCATATTAGGGCTATAACATTTTCTGTATACCCAGAATACTTCAAAAAGAAAGAAGGGAAAACAAAATTTAGCACACATATCAACACATTCGTGCACATAATCTAAAGAGATGCCCCTGGCATTGACCACTCCGTCCAATTTATCACACAGGGGATTAAAAAAACACACCTGAATACCAATTTTAACATAGCTAAGGACACCAAGACACATAAAAACAGACCTATATTACCGAAAATCGCTTCCACGTGTCTCATTTCCCTAGAGCCAAAAATGCACTTAATACACATAACCAATTATCAACCCAAAGAGAAAGTACGTAAGACTGTATTGAACACATACAGGTGAATGGACCAGCAAGGCAGAAGTTTCATCTACCCACCACACCTCCTGGGTACAGCCAGTGGGAAAAAGTAAAGCACACTCTAGTTTCAGACAAAAATGAAGATAGACTGCTTCTGCCAGAATATCAGTTGCCAGTTTGGTAATTAGATGCGGCTGTTGGGATGTTTTCTGGCAATAAGTAAGGCACTGACTGGGATTTTCACAAAAATTAACTCACACGTGTGTTGGTTTAAGTAGATCTTTTCTCTCTTTTACTTCTTTCTTTTTGATTTTTGTTTCTTTAGGTACATTTTATCCATTGAGTGTTTGTTTGTTTGTTTGGTTGTTTGTTTGGTTGGTTGGTTGGTTGATAGGTTAGTTGGTAGTTTGGTTGGTTGGTTGTTTGTTTGTTTGTTTGTTTGTTTGCTTGTTTGTTTGTTTGGTTGGTTGATTGGTTGATTGGTTGATAGGTTAGTTGGTAGTTTGGTTGGTTGGTTGGTTGGTTGGTTGGTTGGTTGGTTGGTTGGTTGGTTGATTGGTTGGTTAGTTGGTTGGTTGGTTGGTTGGTTAGTTGGTTGGTTGGTTGGTTGGTTGGTTGGCTGGTTGGTTGGTTAGTTATTTTTGTCTAAAGCCCAGCCGACTGCATAGAGCATATTAGGGCTATAACATTTTCAGTATACTCAGAATACTTCAAAAAGAAAGAAGGGAAAATACAATACAATACAATACTTTATTTGTATAGCGCAAAATCTTGATAAAATCAAATCTAAGCGCTAAAACAGACACACACGCACGCACGCACACACACACACACACACGCGCGCGCGCCCGCGCGCGCGCACACACGCACACGTACACGCACACAGCTAAAATGGGGAGAAAGAATAAATGCAATGGAAAATTATAGAGAGCATATTATATACAATTATATATTACAATGTGATTCCCCTCCGAGTGGAGACAGGCTGCAGAAGGGATTGAGTGAGGTCAGGATTTTATGCAGAGGAGAAAAGGTGAGTTTTGAGAGCGGACTTGAAGGAGACAAAAGTAGGTTGCTGACGGACAGGGAGAGGAAGTTTGTTCCAGGAGAGTGGACCAGAAACAGAGAAGGCTCGTGGACCATAGGTATTGAGCTTAGTGCGTGGAAAGCGAAAAGTCAGAGGATCGGAGGCAGAGCGAAGGGTACGTGAGGGAACATAGATCTCAAGTAGGCTTGACAGGTAATCGGGGGCTGCGTTATTGAGGCTTTTGTAGCACATGGTGTCTAGTTTGTACTGTATGCGCTTTGATACAGGGAGCCAGTGAAGTTGTGCCAGGAGAGGAGATATGTGGTCAGCTTTTTTCTTTTTGAGTACAAGGCGTGCAGCATTGTTTTGAATGCGCTGTAGGATGTGAGTGGTGGAGGCAGGAAGACCGGACAGGAGTCAATTGCAATAGTCAATGCGAGACATTATGAAGGAGAGAACGAGTTTTGCAGTTGTTTTCGACAGAGAGATACTTCCTGATCAGCCTTATACGATGGAGATGATAGTAGCAAGATCTGGCAGTTTGAGAAACAAAGTTGTTCATGGAGAGGGTAGAGTCAAAACAAAATTAAGTACACATATCAACACATTCGTGCACATAATCTAAGGAGATGCCCCTGGCGTTGATTATTCCGTCCAATTTATCATCACACAGGCGATTTAAAAAACATACCTGAACACCAATTTAAACATAACTAAGGATACTAAAGCATATATAAATTCAAACCTAGGTCACCTAAAATTGCTTCCGAATATCTCAGGGCCCAAATGCACTTAATGCATATAGCCAATTATCAATCCAAAGAGAAAGTACGTAAGACTGTATTGAACACATACAGGTGAATGGACCAGCAAGGCAGAAGTTTCATCTACCAACCACACCTCCCGGGTACAGCCAGTGGGAAAAAGTAAAGCACAATCTAGTTTCAGACAAAAATGAAGATAGACTGCTTCTGCCAGAATTCGGTTGCCAGTTTGGTAATTAGATGCGGCTGTTGGGGCGTTTTCTGGCAATAAGTAAGGCATTGACTGGGATTTTCACAAAAATTAACTCACACGTGTGTTGGTTTAAATTATGTTTTCCTCTGTATTTCTTTCTTTTTGATTTTCGTTGATTTATATGTAAGTTATATCCTTTGAGTGTTTGTTTGTTTGTTTGTTTGTTTGTTTGTTTGGTTGGTTGTTTGGTTGTTTGTTTGGTTGTTTGTTTGTTTGTTTGTTTGTTTGTTTGTTTGTTTGTTTGTTTGTTTGGTTGTTTGGTTGTTTGTTTGTTTGTTTGTTTGTTTGTTTGTTTGGTTGTTTGTTTGTTTGGTTTGTTTGTTTGTTTGGTTGTTTGTTTGTTTGGTTGTTGTGTTTGTTTGGTTGTTTGTTTGTTTGTTTGTTTGGTTGTTTGTTTGGTTGTTTGTTTGTTTGTTTGTTTGGTTGTTTGTTTGTTTGGTTGTTTGTTTGTTTGGTTGTTTGTTTGTTTGGTTGTCTGTTTGTTTGTCTGGTTGGTTGGTTGGTTGGTTGGTTGTTTGGTTGGTTGGTTGTTAGTTTGTTTGTTTGTTTGTTTGTTTGGTTGTTTGTTTGTTGTTGTTTGTTTGTTTGTTTGTTTGTTTGTTTGTTTGTTTGTCTGTTTGTTTGGTTGTTTGTTTGGTTGGTTGTCTGTTTGTTTGTTTGGTTGTTTGGTTTGTTTGTTGTTTGTTTGTTTGTGGTTGTTTGTTTGTTTGTTTGTTTGTTTGGTTTGGTGTTTGTTTGTTTGTTGGTGTTTGTTTGTTTGTTTGTTGTTTGGTTGGTTTTGTTGTTTGTTTGTTTGGTTGGTTTGTTTGTTTGGTTGTTTGTTTGTTTGGTTGTTTGTTTGTTTGTTTGGTTGTTTGTTTGTGTTGGTTGTTTGTTTGTTGGTTGGTTGTTTGTTTGGTTGTTTGTTTGTTTGTTTGGTTGTTTGTTTGTTTGGTTGTTTGTTTGTTTGTTTGTTGTTTGTTTGGTTGTTTGTTTGTTTGTGTTGGTTGTTTGTTTGTTTGTTTGGTTGTTTGGTTGTTTGTTTGTTTGTTTGTTTGTTTGTTTGGTTGTTTGTTTGGTTGTTTGTTTGGTTGTTTGTTTGGTTGTTTGGTTGGTTGGTTGTTGTTTGTTTGGTTGTTGTTTGTTGTTTGTTTGGTTGTTTGTTTGTTGTTTGTTTTGGTTGTTTGGTTTGTGTGTTGTTTGTTTGGTTGTTGTTTGGTTTGTTTGGTTGTTTG
>JAPXFY010002347.1:0-5000 GCA_030674185.1 Monoplex corrugatus
GCGGCGGGTCGGTGATGGTGTGGGGTGGCATGAGCCGTGGTACCCGGACCCCCCTGCTCCCCATTGACGGCATCCTGAACGGGGTCCGGTACCGGGACGAGGTTCTGGCGGCCGTGGCACTGCCTGCGCTTGTGGACCTTGGTCAAGGCGCCATCTTCCAGGACGACAATGCACCTGCGCATCGAGCACGCCTTGTGACCGACTTCCTGGAGCAGCATGAAGTCGTCCGTATGGCCTGGCCAGCGTGCTCACCTGACCTGAACCCAATTGAACACCTCTGGGATGTGCTCGGGAGGCGCATCAGGGACAACCACCCCCCACCGGGCACCCTGGCCAGGCTGGTCGACATCCTGCAGATCGAGTGGGCGGCCATCCCTCAGGACACACTCCGTACCCTTGTGGGGTCGATGCATCGGCGCTGTGAAGCATGCATCCAGGCTCGGGGCGGACACACGCGATATTGAAAACAGATTGGCCAAATCTGACACTTTCTGTTTTTTGAAAAGGGGGGATGTTCCTTTAAATGCATGTGCTGTTCACTAATGGGTCATTGTGCTAATTTCTTTTTCCAAAACAGGTGTGGAAATGATGAAATAAAACATAGAATCAATTCTAAACATTGTCAATTATTTCAACTTAAAATTAGAGAGGAAGGAAGAAGTGGCCCTTAAATTATGATTAGGAGTATATATACATGGCACATACATAATAATTATACGTACATACATATTATACTTATGTACGTATATGTACATAACTAATCACACACACACACACACACACACACACACACTACTTCAACTCCCCCACACACACACACACATATAACACACACGCACACACACACCTTATTGTCAGCAATGTGAGCCATTCCACGCGCCACGTGCAAAGCGAAGGAGAAGAAGTCACGAGCAGTGAGGTCACTGGCCGCCTTGTCAGGAAGCTGACCTCTGTCTGGCCGCCGTTTCCGTAAATAGGACAAGAGGTCTCCATGGGGACAGTACTCCATGATAATCAGTGTGGGATCTGTGTCAGACAGATTGTTAATGGCCGAGTCACACGGAAATCACACAACATTGTTAATGGCCAAGTCACACGGAAATCACACAACATTGTTAATGGCCAAGTCACACGGAAATCACACAACATTGTGAGAACAACTCACCCACAGTCATACGACATGCATGTGTGTTTTAACACAGACGGCCTGTTTTTTTCGTGTGAACTTTTTTTATTTGAAAAATCGTTTCCTTTTAAACCTGTTCTTGTACACGTGTTCAAGTGACCATGTCTGGAGAAACAACAGCACGCTGTAAGATTGAAAACATGTCTGGAGAAACAACAGCACGCTGTAAGATTGAAAACATGTCTGGAGAAACAACAGCACGCTGTAAGATTGAAAACATGTCTGGAGAAACAACAGCACGCTGTAAGATTGAAAACATGTCTGGAGAAACAACAGCACGCTGTAAGATTGAAAACATGTCTGGAGAAACAACAGCACGCTGTAAGATTGAAAACATGTCTGGAGAAACAACAGCACGCTGTAAGATTGAAAACATGTCTGGAGAAACAACAGCACGCTGTAAGATTGAAAACATGTCTGGAGAAACAACAGCACGCTGTAAGATTGAAAACATGTCTGGAGAAACAACAGCACGCTGTAAGATTGAAAACATGTCTGGAGAAACAACAGCACGCTGTAAGATTGAAAACATGGCAAAAACATCAAATATTGTTTTAAAAAAAACTTCTAAAAGAAAACACCAAATAAACAAACAACCAAACCTACCACACAAACAACAAAAACAATGTTGTAGGAGCGTTTCAACAAACAAACAAAGAAGAATCACAACAAAAACAAAAGGCCCTAAGATGTTCAAGTCATTCCAACAATCTCTCTTTTCTGCAAACATCGTTACAGAAAATCCAGATGATGCACTAATCAAGGTCACTGTCATATTGATAAAGCTCCAGACGTAATATAAACTTGATGTACACCGATCATATTGATAGACTGCCTTGATAGTGAAAACAGATTTTAAATATTCTCAGCAGTCCCTGAGAAAGTTCTCCTCACACACCTTCCTCAGAAACTGCACCTTTTTTGGTCTCTGTGACCTCGATTTTGACCTTGACATCTCGTCCTTCAAATTTATGTATTCGCGACTCCTCAACAGTCCATGTCTTTGTCCAACATATTGGGATAGATCTATCCAGAAAGAGCTGAGAAAATCTTACTAACACGTTTTGGTAACAGACAACAGACATTCATCTCGTCTGGGTTATATGAAATATCTCCGTTTGTTAAATATACATTATTTTGTTTTAGTTTAGAAAGGGAAATTGAAAACGAACAAGCATATATACAAATTAAAAAACAAAACAAAAAAACAACAACAACAAATAAACAAAAAACTCAACAACATTGTTTTGTGACATGTGTGACACAGCCTTTAGGTGAAGGTTTTGTCACACTCTGGACGGTATTGGGGTGGACAACAAAATATTTGAGACCCCAGTTTCCCGTGAAGTAGTTCTCACGAGGAATGTGCCCATCTCATCTCCATTCTCTACTACACCTTCTCCATCATTAAAGAAGGCGTTTACAGCTCGATCGATGGACTGGGCCAGTATGTTAAAACCAGGCACAACTGTAGTCATCCATTCCTTTGGCAACCACGCTCGATTATATTTACATTTGGTTTTTGAGGAACAGAGCCATAACCAGTTTGTTAAATTCTATCCCACTTCTTTCTTCTCCTCTCCTGCCCGGTAAGATACACACATAACGAAAAACATTCAAAGAAAGAACCAAACACATACGAACTAACCATATAAATAACAACATTATGACAGGTGAGGGGTCTTCTAAAAACAAAGAATAAGAGAAACAAACAAACAAAATCATCATCCCCCTCCCACCAACCAAACTCCCAACCAATATAAAGAAAAACTAGACACACACACACACACACACACACAGACACACACACACAGACACCACACACACAGACACACAGACACACACACACACACACAGACACACACACACACTCACAGACACACACACACACACAGACACACACACACACAGACACACACACACACACACACACACACACACACACACACACACACACACACACACACACACCACACAGAGGGACAGAAAGAAAGTGTCACAATTGCAATCAACCAATCACACTTAAGTTTACCTCAAATACACAAGGAAGTAAACGCGTTAGTGCTTATTGACAAGAAGCATGCAGTCAGTGACACTTTTCAAAATCTCCCTTCTATAATATCAATAACTAAGAAGAAGAAGAAGAAGAAGAAGAAGAAGAAGAAGAAGAAGATGAAGAAGAAGAAGAAGAAGAAGAAGAAGAAGAAGAAGATGATGATGATGATGGTGTGATAATGACGATGATGAAGAAAGAAGAAGAAGAACAATAAAGTATTTTCAATAGCACCAACACCACCGAGAACATCAGTATCAACACCAGCAACAAGCAAACCATACATCTGCAGTTGTAGAGGACAGAAGTGATAGCGACACTAACATTCCTAGACACTGACATTCCTAGACACTGACATTCCTAGACACTAACATTCCTAGGCACTAACACTCCTACACACTAACATTCCTACACACTAACATTCCTACACACTAACATTCCTACACACTAACATTCCTAGACACTAACATTCTTAGACACTAACATTCCTAGACACTAACATTCTTAGACACTAACATTCCTACACACTAACTTTCATAGACACTAACATTCCTAGACACTAACATTCCTAGATACTAACATTCCTAGACACTAACATTCCTACACACTAACATTCCTAGACACTAACATTTTTAGACACTAACATTCCTACACACTAACTTTCATAGACACTAACATTCTTAGACACTAACATTCCTACACACTAACTTTCATAGACACTAACATTCCTAGACACTAACATTCCTAGATACTAACATTCCTAGACACTAACATTCCTACACACTAACATTCCTAGACACTAACATTCTTAGACACTAACATTCCTACACACTAACTTTCATAGACACTAACATTCCTAGACACTAACATTCCTAGATACTAACATTCTTAGACACTAACATTCCTACACACTAACATTCCTAGACACTAACATTCCTACACACTAACATTCCTACACACTAACATTCCTACACACTAACATTCCTACACACTAACATTCTTAGACACTAACACTCCTAGACACTAACATTCTTAGACACTAACATTCCTACACACTAACTTTCATAGACACTAACATTCCTAGACACTAACATTCCTAGATACTAACATTCCTAGACACTAACATTCCTACACACTGACATTCCTAGACACTAACATTCCTAGACACTAACATTCCTAGACACTAACATTCCTAGATACTAACATTCCTACACACTAACATTCCTACACACTAACATTCCTACACACTAACATTCCTAGACACTAACATTCTTAGACACTAACATTCCTAGACACTAACATTCTTAGACACTAACATTCCTACACACTAACATTCCTAGACACTAACATTCCTAGACACTAACATTCCTAGACACTAACATTCCTACACACTAACATTCCTAGACACTAACATTCCTACACACTAACATTCCTAGACACTAACATTCCTAGACACTAACATTCCTAGACACTAACATTCTTAGACACTAACACTCCTAGACACTAACATTCTTAGACACTAACATTCCTACACACTAACTTTCATAGACACTAACATTCCTACACACTAACATTCCTAGATACTAACATTCCTAGACACTAACATTCCTACACACTAACATTTCTACACATTAACATTCATAGACACTAACATTCATAGACACTAACATTCCTAGACATTAACATTCCTAGACACTAACATTCCTAGACACTAACATTCTTAGACACTAACATTCCTAGACATTAACATTCCTTGACATT
>JAPXFY010002347.1:10000-15000 GCA_030674185.1 Monoplex corrugatus
TTGATTGGTTAGTTGACTGATTTTGTTGATTGATTGACTGCGTTGGTTGATCAAATGACTGATTGATTGATTAATTTAAGTTGTTGGAGTGTCAGTTGATTGCGTTAATTGATTAACTGATTGATTAATTAATGTGTTCTTTGAGTGTCAGCCTGTCTGCCTTCTTACGCATGTTTGTTTTGTTGTTTGTTTCCTATCCGCAGACCCTGATTTGACCATTACAAGATCTCAAAGACACAGATAATCAAAACCAACCAATCCAAAACAAACCAATACACAAAAATCTCCTGAACGTCAACGTGAGAACCTCAAACGCAAACGAAAAAACCAAAAGATAAGAAACTTAAAAGACAAGATGGTCAACCCACGCTAGGAAGCTCCTTTTTTTTTATATAAAAATCATGACAGAAATTCAACAAGTTTGACCTCGCAAGGTCATTCTGACCTCGAACAGGCCTAAGATTTAATAGAACTTCACGTGAAACGAAGACAATGGCAGATTGTTACAACAGTGTAAACAGAATGTACATGTTGTCGGAAGTTAATGAGAAGATGCCGTTTACACACTATGCACAACATAGGATGATTTCAGGCCATTTTGTTGGTCCGTGTGACCTTGACTTTGGCGCCATGACCTCCAAACGTTTGCATTCGCGGATCCTCAACGGTCTTCAGCTCTGAGCTGTATTTTGGTAAATACCCGTCCAGAAACACCAAGAGACAATCTTGTCAACACATTTCGGTCAAGCACACAGACAGAGACACACGTATGGCCACCTCTCTCCAGTCCAAATGAAACACACACACACACACACACACACACACACACACACACACACACACACACACACACACACACACACACACACACACAGAGTCTCTCTCTCTCTCACCCTTAAAGGGACACTGAACAATCAATCCAACAGCAGACCATGTCTCACACACTATGGCGACACTGTATTGGTATCATCATAGAATAAAGACAATTATTCAGAGATAAACAGCAACCACAAGACCACAAGACAACAGCCGGCCAGCTCATTGCTTGTTTCAATGCATCGATCATTCTGATAACGTTCAGACGTTGACACGTCCTGAACCACTGTGCCATCTGTGTAGGCCATGTCTCAGCCAACATCATTCCAGGCTTCTGCCACTTCACAATCCCCTCCGACTGTCATCAACAACCAGGACAGCAGGACAATAAGGGAATCCCGCTAATGGGGCACTATACAGAGAGCAACAATGTGTCTCTTGATGCTGAGACGTTGCTGTACATATCCAGAGCCTGCTGTGTCTTTGGAAGGCTGTCCAATAGGTTGTGGCCAAGCCATGGCATCAGGTTTGACACAAAGATTGTTATGTATAGAACAGTTGTCTTGAACGTCTGCTGTACAGTTGAGAGACCTGGACAGACAGACGGCACATTCAACAGCTGGAACAGTTCTACCAAACGTGTGTGCACAAAGACCTACAACATCAGATGGCAAGATGAATTATCCATCCTTCACGTTCTGAAGATGTGTGGCTTGCCAAGAACAGAGTGTCTATCATCAGATGAATTATCCATCCTTCACGTTCTGAAGACGTATGGCTTGCCAAGAACAGAGTGTCTATCATCAGATGCAAACATGGTCATGCTAGACACGTTGTGGGTGTGGAAGACAAACCGCATCCCATGATAATTGTGTACGCAGGGCTGAAGCAAAGACCCGTGCTCAGACGAGACTACTAAAGTGATACAAGGATACTGTGAAGGCCAAACCCATCAGTGATAGTATTAACACGAGTCGTACCTTCAACTGGGAAAACACTGCCCGCAACAGAGTAAGCTGGTGACAGCAGTGCACACAAGGAACGATCACATGTGAACATCACATAACAACTGCTATTCAACACAAAGTTCATATTGCTCAATCAACAGAAAAGACCCACAAGAAGCCAAAGAGGCCTACACATCCATGGGACCCACAGGAGGGTCAGTCATGTTTTATGATTACATCCCGGATGTTCAAAGTCTTCACAAACGTAGTTTCGCACAGACTGAATCTCTACCGGTACACAGCTGGCAGGTTTGGACACACAAGGAAGAACTGCCTTAGGGCAACAGGTCTATCCTGGACATCTTGATGTCAAAGTTACAAAATCTCAGCTAGTGTTTCTGCACCTTTTGCACACACACTGATCTGCAATCAAACAAAGGGATAAATGGATATCTCCCACTTGGTGGAAAAAGATGGAGATTTTTTTCCGATCTCCCATGTCAAGAGATGTGCAGACCCGCTAGTGCCTGGACCCTCTGTGTGTGTACACAAGCAGAACACTAAACATGCATGTCAAAGATGCCGTAAGTCGTGACTGTGTCTGATGACGTATGACGTATGACGTAACATGAACACACAGCAAACACGTCCACCAAAGACAAATGTACGGACTGTGGAAAAACATGCCGTCTGCACAATGTTGGCAAAACAACTGTTTACAGGACACAAAGAAAATCGGAACGATACGAGAAAGAAAGAAAGAAAGAACATACAAACAATCAAACAAACAAATTGACAAAGAAAGAAACAAACAAACAAATTATCAAAGAAACACCAACAAACGAACAAACAAACAAACAAACAAAACAAACAAACAAAACAAATAAACAAAACTAAACAAACAAACCAAACAAACCACACTCACATCACTAAAGGGAGAGAAGGCAGCGTTGCTGTAGTAGGTAGTGCTGGTGGTGGTGGGAGGGGTGAGGGCGGGGGAAGGAGGGAGCTCGCGTACATTTCCTTCGGGTGGTTTGCGTATGCCTGCACTGCTGCCGCCACCCGTACCCTGAAACATGACACTGAGGGCATGAGAGAGGTCTTCTGGACAGTGCAGTAACAGGACTGTCTCAAAAGTTCATACTGTGGTTCTGACAACAGCACACGAACGATAAACTACATGCTTACACACTAGGAAACGTGCATTACACATACACTAAACAGGCACAGAGAGAGAGTGAGAAAGAGAGAGAGAGAGAGAGAGAGAGAGAGAGAGAGAGAGAGAGAGAGAGACAGACAGACAGACAGACAGACAGACAGATAAACAGAGAGAAACAAAGCGAGCGAGTGAGCGAGAGAGAGAGAGAGGAGAGAGAGAGAGAGAGAGAGAGAGAGAGCGAGAAAGAGACAGAGAGAGAGACAGAGAGACAGAAAGAGAGCGAGAAAGAGACACAGAGAGAGACAGAGAGACAGAGAGAGACAGACAGAGAGAGAGAGAAAGAGAGAGAGAGAGAGAGAGAGAGAGAGAGAGAGAGAGAGAGAGAGAGAGAGAGATATGTGACAATCACCATCATATACACCACAAACACCACAATTCAAACATTTTCAAGATTTTTACATGAGAAACAGGTTTAACGCAAAACTTCACAAAATTTTAATACATTTAACCCCCCCCCCCCCCCCCCAGTGTTCCTTCAGTATAATTAGTATCCCCACCTTCTGGAAATTCTGTGCAAGAAAATTTCCTCTTTCTGTCACTCTCCTTGTTTCTCCCTTGCTCCTCGCTCCTTTGCTTTCTGTCATTTCTTCTTATCATTTTCTGCCTTGCTGGTTGATTCACTTGTATGTGTTCGATAATGTCTTACATGTTTTCTCTTTGAACTGGGTACATGTATTAAGTACATTTTTTACTCTAAGGACATATGATGTACAGAGATAATTTTAGATAATTTAGAGCCCATTTCTATGTTTTCACTGTCCTTAGTTATGTTAACATTTGTGTTCAGGAATGTTTTTTAAATCCCCTTGTGATAAATTGGACAGAGTGGTCAACGCCTGGAGCATGTCCTGGGACTGTGTGCACAAAAGCATTGATATGCCTACTTAACTTTTTTCCGGGTGTATTTTTAATGTTAAGAGCTCCATGGACAGCAAAGAAAACAAACAAGATAGTCCTCAAGGAGACAGACACAAAACGAACATTCATGAAGAAGATTAGGAAATTACAAGCAACATTAATAGGACATTTTATGAGGAAAGAGAAATTAGAGCACATAGTCACAACAGAAAAGCAGGAGGGAGAAAGAGCACCAGGAAGACCCAGGGAGAAAATATGGGGCGGACTTGCGCAGTGGATGAAAACAGAGAGGGTGGAAGAAGTACTTGCAGTGATAAAGGATAGATTCATATGGAAGGCTGTGATCGCCAAAGCCATGCGGCAGAGAACGTGATGATGATGATGATGATGATGATGATGATGATGATGATGATTTCTCCAGTGAGGTATGATTTTTGAGATGATTGTAGCCCTGATGTATGTTCTCAGTACAGTGAGCTTCAAATTACCTTCTTTACAAAAGCAAAGACACGAGTTTCTTCAATTTAAAAGAACCTGTAACATTTTGTACCAAAGACCAACGGATGAAGACCACCTTGATCTGACGTCAGCCTATCCTTGATCTGACGTCAGCCTATCCTTGATCTGACGTCAGCCTATCCTTGATCTGACGTCAGTCTATCTCTGCAACAAATCGTGACAGTTCACAAACCTGCCGGCGCCTTCTGTTGACGACGACACACAAGACGATAACAACGACGATGATGACAACAGCAACACCAGCACCGATACCAGCATAGAGACCAGTGTTTGAACCCTGGCCCTCAGCGTTTCCTTCAGACGTGGTGGTGACTGTGGTGGTGGTGCGTTTTGTTGTACTTGTGGTGAGGTAGGTCGTTGAAGTGGGGTAGCCTGGGAAAAACAGACACGTCACTCAGACAGAGGCATCAGTGATTAGGAGTTTGAGGGAAACGGGCATTCAAACAGACTCAAAACTCAAAAGACTCAAACGACTTTAACGACTTGGGCCAATAGATCCAATCACGCAATTGGCACTTCTTTAATTCGTGAGATCTTGACCTTGGCTCCATGAATTCCAAACGTATGTGTTGGTGACTCCTTAAAGGAGTCCATAGCTTTGACCGATCTTTGGTGAAAAAATCACCCATACGGAGCTGAAA
>JAPXFY010002348.1:0-2500 GCA_030674185.1 Monoplex corrugatus
GTAAGGGTACATGGAAAGGGTTTTGAAAAATGAACGCGCGCGCTTGTGTGTTTTTAAAAAATTTTTAAATTGCCTGTACACCTGTTTGTCTTTACGTCTGTAAAAATTATTTCATGCAGCTTTGCTTTATTTATCAATTATTATCAAAATAGAAAAGAAAACAACCGCGTTTTCCTTAAGAGTTTGGAGTTTGTTCCGGATGAACCCCTTCACAGTTTTACAATTTCATAGGTTCTCCACCCAAATTAACCAGTCATTTGGGGTTTTTCCCCCATGGACAGCAAGGACAGCAAAGAAAACAAACGAGACAGTCTTGAAGGAGGCAGACACAAGAAGAACATTGATGAAGGATGAGAGTTTTTTTAAGAAAAGACAAACAACTTTTATAGGACATTTTATGAGGCAAGAGAAATTAGGGGAAAAGAGATGATTAGAAAAAAACAAAAAAACTTTTTAGGACATTTTATGAGGAAAGAGAAATTAGAGGACCTAGTCACAAAAAAGGAGCTGGAGGGAAAAAAGGCACCAGGTAAAACCCAGGGAAAAAAAGTTTGGACGGACTTGCAGAGTAGCTGAGGACAGAGAGGGTGGGATATGGACTTGCAGCGAAAAGGGATGTGAAGGGCCATGATCGCCAACGTCATGCGGCAGGGTAAAGGGATAATGATGATCTGGTACAATCCTTGAGCTTGCGAAAAAATTGTATACTGGAAAGGTCTTAAAAGGGTGAGGTGGGCTGAACAGGGCCAAAAAAAAACCCACTAGGCTGACACCCCCAAAAGGAATGATCGAAGCATTAAGCTGGACGAGAACCCCGCCTTTTTTAAATTTTTGCAGGCTGGGATTGAATTTAAGACATTAGAATCTGAGTCCACAGCACTTTCAGCAGACGGGAAAAGGGGGTTATCCTTTAAAGAAATTAAATTGACTTTGCATCTGATTCTAACCTGAATGGAAAATAAAAAAGCGGCAACCAATGCTGGCCCCCAGACCAGGGGCATGAAAGTCTGTTTATTCCCCCCATCAACAGAGCGGTGACTTTAAAAACCCCCCCTTTGATCTGCTGTCTGATCAGAGCCAGGAAAATTTGGGGGTTTTTGCCGGGTGCATTAAAAAGGCTGGGATGCGGGTGCAGTGTCCCCAAACCCTGGGCCATGTCCAAAACCCCCATCAGAAAGACTGATTTCCATGGGGACGGCGGGAATTTAACTTTGACCTTTCAGTGGTGTCTTCAGACTTTGCCCCGAAGGAATGGTACGTCCTTGGGCCTTTTCGCACTGGCGTCGGGCTTCTGGGCTGGGGTTGTTGATTGGATGTTTTATATTCAAGGGGGGGGAAGACGGGGTGGGAAAAATTTTATTTTCTGCTCGTTTTCCCCTTTTTTGGGCGGGCGTTTGGGTGTCTGGGCTTTTTGGGCTCTCTCCTCTCTCCCCCAAAATCTTTTGGGGGGCCTTGGTACACCTTTTTTGGGAGTCATTTTTTTTTGGTGGGAATTTGGAAAACAGAAGCCATTTGGGTTTTTTCCACTTTCACCAAAGGGCGGGGGGGTTTGGGTTTTGGGGGTTTTTTTTTTGATTTTCCCGGGGTTTTTTTTAAATTTTTTTTTTTCAGGGGGGGGATTGGGGAAAGGGGTAATTTCTTGGGGGGGAAAAAAGGGGGATTTAACCCGGGAAAAAGGGGCCGGGGGCGGGGTTTTTCCTTTTTCCCCCCTTTCCCCCCCCACCCCCCCCCCGCCCCCCCCCCCCCCCCCCCCCCCCGGGGCCCCCCCCCCCCCGCCCCCCCCCCCCCCCCCCCCCCCCCCCCCCCCCCCCCCCCCGCCCCCCCCGGGCCCCCCCCCCCCCCCCCTCCCCCCCCAAACCCCCCCCCCCCCCGCCGCCCCCCCGGGCCCCCCCCCCCCCCCCCCCCCCCCCCGGGGGCCCCCCCCCGGGGCCCCCCCCCCCCCCCCCCCCCCCCCAACCCCCCCCCCCCCCCCCCCCCCCCCCCCCCCCCCCCTCCTCCCCCCCCCCCCCCCCCCCCCCCGCACCCCCCCCCCCCCCCCCCCCCCCCCACCCCCCCCCCCCCCCCCGCCCCCCCCCCCCCCCCCCCCCCCCCCCCCCCCTCCCCCCCCCCCCGGGGCCCCCCCCCCCCCCCCCCACCCGCTCCCCCCCCCCCCCCCCCCCCCCCCCCCCCCCCCCCCCCCCCCCCCCCCCCCCCCCCCCCCCCCCCCCCCCCCCCCCCCGGGGGGGCCCCCCCCCCCCCCCCCCCCCCCTCCCCCCCCCCCCCCCCCCCCCACCCCCCCCCCCCCCTCCCCCCCCCCCCTCCCCCCCCCCCCCCCCCCCCCCCCGCCCCTCCCCCCCCCCCCCCCCCCCCCCCCCCCCCCCCCCCCCCCCCTCCCCCCCTCCCCCCCCCCCCCCCCCCCCCCCCCCCCTCTCTCTCCCTCTCCTCTCCCTCTCTTCCCTCTCCTCCCCCTTTCTCCCCTCTCTCCCCCCCTTTTCTCCCCCCTCTCCCCCTCTCTTCCCCT
>JAPXFY010002348.1:10000-27927 GCA_030674185.1 Monoplex corrugatus
GTGTGTGTGTGTATGCGTGTGTAGGTCTGTGTTTTTGTATGTATGCGTTTGTGTGTGTGTCTGTTTTTGTGATGTATGTGTGTGTGTGTGTGTGTGTGTGTGTGTGTGTGAGTGCACGCATACATGTGTGTGCGAGTGTTGGTGTGTGTATGAGCATGTGTGTGTGTGTGCATACGTGTGTGTGTGAGCATGTAGGTGTGTGTGTGTGTGTGTGTGTGTGTGTGTGTGTGTGTGTGTGTGTGTGTGTGCGCGTGTGCGAATGCGTGTGTGCATGTATGTGTTAGTGTGCGTGTGTGTATGTTAACAATACAAAATTAGTGCATCTGACAATAAATGGCTGTTGAATTGTTGTTGTTTGTTGTTGCTGTTGCTGTTGTTGTCGTCATCGTGGTTATCGTGGTCAGTGTGTGTGTGTGTGTGTGTGTGTGTGTGTGTGTGTGTGTGTGTGTGTGTGTGTGTGTGTGTGTGTGTGTGTGTGTGTGTGTGAGTGAGTGAGTGCATGTGTGTGTGTGCGTGCGTGTATGCGTATGTATGTATGTGATGTGTGTGTGTGTGCGCGTGAGTGTGTGCATGGGTGCGTGTATGTGTATATGTGTGTGTGCGTGTGTATTTGTGTATGTGTGTGTGTGCTTGTGCGCGGTAGTATTCTGGCTACGTATAGCAGGCACAATCAACTGCATCTCCCCGGTTTTTGTTTTGTTGTTGTTTGCTAGTTTGCTTGGTTTTTTGGTGCTATTGTTGTTGGTTTCATGAATATTGACATTATCGTCGGTGTTATTGCTGTTATTATTATGAACCTTGTTATTCCTGTTGGTATTATTGTCATAGTTGTTGGTATTATTCACACTGTTATGTTGTAGTACTACTTTGTTCTTTTCCTTCTTGCTGCTGCTGCTATCTTCAAGAGTTAGGATGGCTGGGTACTGATCATTTTTATCCCAATCCCTTACCTTCATTTCCCATGGACACACAAGGAGGGCAAGCAGGAAGGAAAAAGTGTTTCACGGTATCATGTGTCCTTACTTGACAGACAGTTCCGACAACAGAGAGAGAACGATGCCAAGTACTATGGCGTAGGACGGAGCAAATCTTCTGGGCTGTGTAATATTATGCCAAATACTATGGTATAGGGCGGAGAAAATCTTCTGGCCTGTGTGATATTACGCTAAATTCTATGGCATAGGTCAGAGAGAGAATCTTGTGGCCTGTGTAATATTATGCCAAATAATATGGCATAGGGTTGATAGAGGAAATCTTTTGGCCTGTGTAATATTATGCCCAAATACTATGGCATAGGGCAGAGAGACAGAATCATCTTGTGGCCTGTGTAATATTATGCCAAATACTATAGCATAGGGCGTGGAGAGGGAATCTGGCCCGTGTAATAGTATGCCAAATACTATGGCGTAGGGTGGAGAGAGGGACTATTCTGGTCTGTGTAATATTATGCCAAATACTATGGCGTAAGGCAGAAAGAGGGACTATTCTGGTCTGTGTAATATTATGCCAAATACTATGGCGTAAGGCAGAAAGAGGGACTATTCTGGTCTGTGTAATATTATGCCAAATACTATGGCATAGGACGGAGAAAATCTTTTGGCCTGTGTAATATTATGCCAATACTATAGCGTAGTGCGTGTGTGTAGGGAGGGGGTGGGAGAAAGAGAACCTCCTGGCCAGTGCAATATCATGCTAAATATTATGGCATAGGGCGGAGACAGGGAACCTTGTGATCTGTGTAATATTATCTGCATCTGTCCACTTGTACTGTGCTTTTTTGGTGGGGATGGATACGGTGGGGAGAGAGGATGCGTGTGCGTACGTGAGTATGTGCATAGGTGCATGTGTGTGTTTGAATGTGTATGCACACACGAGTGTTATGTGCGTGCATGTATGCGTGTGTATTTGTGTTGGCATGTGTGTGTTTTACATGTGCGTGCATGCATAACTGCGCTTGTTTACGCGTGCGTGTGCGCGTCTCTCTGTGTGTGTGTGTGTGTTTGTGTGTGTGTGTGTGTGTGTGTATTTGTGTGTGTGTGTGTGTGTGTGTGTGTGTGTGTGTGTGTGTGTGTGTGTGTGTGTGTGTGTGTTTTCCTGCCTCCTTTTCTTCTCCCACTCTCCTTTTTCTCTCTGCTTGCTTGATTGGTTTGCTTGATATATCTGTCTTATATGTAATGTAGTTGTTTTTTCCCCCGTTGTCTGGTAGATAAAGTTTTATAGAGAAAATGCAGACAACTGGAGACATATTTGAATCCGACCCCCTTCTTTGTTCTCCTCTCTACTCCGTCCTCCTTCTCTTGTCTTTTTACCTCCTCCCCACCAAAGTGATTATCATTGGTATAACGTGGCTACACACTGTTGTCAAGGTTTGCTATGTTGTTCTCTTGACAGTCGTAAACTGGGAGGGAATTGGCGTGCATGGCACGTTGACAGATTAGAGTTATCACATCCAACTGAAAAATGATCCTGTGCAGAACAAACTAATCATCATCGCAAAAGGATCAGTCGAGAGAAAAATCGTTACATCATATTACCATTACCGAGGAAGACATTGTCTCACTTGATATTATCCCCCGTGGGATGCCAGGGTCTCTTTCAGTATAAACAGTATTTCCACCTTCTAGAAATTTCCTCTTTTCTGTCACCCTCTTTGTTTCTGCCTTGTGTGCTTGCTTTCTGTCATTTCTACCTATCATTTTCTGCCTTGCAGGTCCATTCACATGTATGTGTTCGATAGAGTCTTACGTACTTTTTCTTAGGATTGATAATTGGGTCCACGTATTAAGTGCATTTTGGTTCTAGGGAGATGAGATATGCAGAAGCAGTTTTAGATAATTTATGCCCATTTATACGTGTATATATATATATATATATATATATATATATATATATATATATATATATATATATATATATATAATGTTTTGGTGTCCTTAGGTATGCTTAAATTTGTTTTCAAGTGTGTTTTTTTTAATCCACCGTGAAATAAATTGGACGGAGTGGTCAACGCCAGGGGCATGTCCCTAGATTATGTGCGCGAATGCATTGATATGTGAGCTTAATTTTCTTTTCT
This sequence comes from Monoplex corrugatus, assembly GCA_030674185.1. Taxonomy (NCBI): domain Eukaryota; kingdom Metazoa; phylum Mollusca; class Gastropoda; order Littorinimorpha; family Ranellidae; genus Monoplex; species Monoplex corrugatus. The sequence goes on from JAPXFY010002348.1 coordinate 13,074, forward strand.
TTTTTTCCTGTTGAAGTTTTGTATGTTTTGAAGCGGTTATAGCCCTGATATGACTACGCAGTCGGCTGGGCTTTAAATAATAGCCTGAACCTGAACTTGATATTACATAATTATCAAAAGTATTCAGAGAGCAGTATCCAGACAGACATGAGTCAGCAGGGACCTTGGAAAAGAAGTGTGTCTGCAGACAAAGTGTGTATGCAGTGTTTGTGGCCAGTGAGGTTAAGCAGATGGTAGTCATCTTAACAGGTCTGTTAGACCTCATTTCGTTCACCCCTCTACAGTAAATGAAGACTACAGAAATACACTGTGTCCGTGTGTCTGTCTGTCTGACGTCTGTCTGTCTGTCTCAAACGATGAAACTAATGATAGAATACGTCCATTTGACTCATGATTATGAAACTCATCGTGGATGCTACCAATGTTGCACTCTTTCTCCCAGTCCCTGGTTTATGCATGGGTCGGTGGCCTATTTGATAAGCCATGTATCAGTGTCATCTCTCTCTCTTTCTCTCTCTTTCTTACTCTTTCTCTCTCTCTCTCTCTTTCTCTCTCTTTCTCTTTCTCTGTTTATTTGCCGGATTTGGGTCTTCCTCTTACTTAAATGACTAATTATGTCGGATGGTCAACTGTTTCTTCAACCTTTTGTTCAACCTTTTGTTCAACTTTTTGTTCAACTTTTTTCTTCATTATTAAGAAAAAAATTTAAATGGATGTAGTGTCAGCCATGACTATATTTATAAATCTTTATTTCGCGAAAACGTCGCGTAAAATTTAATGACTTTGTTTTATGCTCCTTGACACAAGGACAAAAATGTTAATGGCAATAAACCATTTTCAGTTTCAGTTTCTCTCTCTCTCTCCCTATCCTCTCCCTCTCTCTCTTTCTCTGCATCTTACAGAATCAACTAAAATTTGATATTGCCAAAGACTGAGCTTCGAAGTTTATAATAGAGATTTGAAAGTTGTACTACAATCAAACACCACACAGCAACCGCACAGTGTGAAGCAAAGTAGAACCAGAACTTCACTTCGCCATGGGGCAACACCATGCACTTACATGCTTCAGTCTTGAGTCAGCATACTGACATTGACATTTACCATATGCTGAAGACGATTAATGCAAATAGAAGAGCACATTAGCAATAGTGATAATAATTGATATGCCCGATCAAACTGTGTAAAGTATATTACAGTCTGCAAAGTATACTAGATATAAAATGGGATAAGATCATCATAGCTCGTTCATGTATAGCGCTTGTCTCCAAACTCGACTGGACACACTGCGCATTACACATAATTAGACTTCCGGTGTCATACATATACATATAGGCTACATATTCATATACATATAGGCTACATATACATATACATATAGGCTACATATACATATACATATAGGCTACATATACATATACATATAGGCTACATATACATATACATATAGGCTACATATACATATACATATAGGCTACATATACATATACATATAGGCTACATATACATATAGGCTACATATACATATGGGCTACATATACATATACATATAGGCTACATATACATATACATATAGGCTATATATACATATACATATAGGCTACATATACTGTCATTCATTTTTCTCTGGAACGTCCCCTTGTTACATTTCTGATCTCCTATCCGTCTACTCACCTTCCAGAAATCTTCGCTCCTCTTCTGACTTAAGACTACTGTGCATTCCCAGAGTAAGAACTAAAACCTTCGGTCACTGCACCTTTTCATATTCAGCACCAACTTTTTGGAATTCTCTGCCCCGTGAAATTCGCTACATTGAATCTATTACTTCTTTCAAGACTGCCCTCAAAACTTTCCAATTTAAATCCTATTTTCCCGACTAGGTAGTAACTGTGTGGACACTCTTTGTTCTCGTGCGCACGCGCGCGCGTGTGTGTGTGTGTGTGTGGGTCCGTGTGTGTGTGTGTGTGTGTGTGCGTGTCTCTCTCTCTCTCTGTGTGTGTGTGTGTGTGTGTGTGTGTGTGTGTGTGTGTGTGTGTGTGTGTGTGTGTGTGTGTGCCTGCGTGTCTGTGTGTGTGTGATGTTATTAGTGTGCAGCGTCACGAGCTCCGGCCCCGTACTGGAGGTTTGCGCTTATAAATGTTCATTATTATTATTATTATTATTATTATATACATATACATATAGGCTACATATACATATACATATAGGCTACATATACATATACATATAGGCTACATATACATATACATATGGGCTACATATACATATCCATATACATATTCATTTCTATTTGTCACAATGGATTTACCATGTGAAACTCCCCGTTGAGAGTCGATATAGTGTAGCGCCACTCGTGTTTCTGTTTAACCAAGACTTCAGAGAAGGCTAACGGGCATTCAAGGGGAAGGAAGTGGGAAATTAACCTATCTCTCCGATGTTTTATGCCAGAGCACTCGGACGAATGATCTGTTCTTCACGATTTTTAACTGCCGTGGGATCTTTAGCGTGTACAGGCCCGAAGGCACACGGGTTTGACTTGTTTATCGTCCCCTTCCGAAAGATTAGACGTTCCGTTCAATTTTCTGATCAAACTGAGGAGAAAAGTCGAGGCCGCGACAAGGATGGAACCCTGGAACCTTGGGTTTAGTTATTGGCAGGCGAACGTCTGAACCATTCTGCCACTCCACTCCCCATGTAGAACTCAAGCTGTTAGGGAAGTTGACCACACTCCATTAGTTGTTGCACCATCTGTAGATTGACCATACTCCATTCGTTGTTGCACCATCTGTAGATTGACCATACTCCATTAGTTGTTGCACCATCTGTAGATTGACCATACTCCATTAGTTGTTGCACCATCTGTAGATTGACCATACTCCATTAGTTGTTGCACCATCTGTAGATTGACCATACTCCATTAGTTATTGCACCATCTGTAGATTGACCATACTCCATTGGTTGTTGAACTATCTGTATCTTGACCACACTCCATTCGTTGTTGTACTATCTGTATCTTGACCATACTCCATTAGTTGTTGCACCATCTGTAGATTGACCATACTCCAATAGTTGTTGCACCATCTGTACCTTGACCATACTCCATTAGTTGTTGCACAATCTGTACCTTGACTATACTCCATTAGTTGTTGTACTATCTGTACCTTGACCATACTCCATTAGTTGTTGCACAATCTGTACCTTGACTATACTCCATTAGTTGTTGCACTATCTGTACCTTGACCATACTCCATTAGTTGTTGCACTATTGTACCTTGACCATACTCCATTAGTTGTTGCACCATCTGTACCTTGACCATACTCCATTAGTTGTTGCACTATCTGCATCTTGACCATACTCCTTTAGTTTTTGCACCATCTGTACCTTGACCATACTCCATTAGTTGTTGTACTATCTGTATCTTGACCATACTCCATTAGTTGTTGCACCATCTGTGCTTTGGAGGTGTGCTTACTAGGTGTTTTCAAGTTTCCATGAGACAGCCACTGACATGACTTAGAGGACTTTAAAGTGTATATTTGATATTCTGCATCCGTACACCACGAAGGAGATTTATGCACTGACAGGTGTGCACATATGTTGACCTGAGAGATCGGAAAAATCTCCACCGAAATGATTATAATAATATTTATAAGGCGCTAAATCTTAGTGTATAAATCTAATCAAAGCGCATGTTCTTACCATTCACTCAAACATTCAATCACAGTTACACAAACAAACAAACAAACAAACAAACAAACAAACAAACAACACACAAACAAACAAACAAACAAACATACAAACAAACAAACAAGCAAGCAAACAAACAAACAAGGAAACAAACAAACAAACAAACAAACAAACAAACAAACAAACAAAACCAACCAACCTTAAAGATACAAACCACATGCATACTGGGAGGGGGAGGACAGGAGAAGAGTGGGATGAAGGGGGAAATCACTGCTGGATACTTTTTCAAGCTGGACTTAAATGAAATAAGACTCTAAAGTTGTCGAAGAACAGGAGAAGGTCGTTCCAGTTGTATGGACCAGACACAGAGAAATGAATGGCGACCAACTGTGGAACATTTGTTATGAGGAGTCTGTCGATAGAATCAGACGCAGGATGGAGGGGTCGTATAGGGATGTACATTCAGAGATGGTTGAAAAGATCGTAAGTGCAACACTGTTAACAACTTGTAGCAGAAAGTGCTGGTTTTGCATGACACTCTTTTAGTATCAGGGAACCAGTGGAGTGACTGATATAAGAGAGTAACATGATCATGCTTTATTTTACGAATGACTAGACTAGCTGTACAATTCTGAATACGCTGGAGGCAAGTTACAGAAGAAGAAGGCAAACTAAAGAGTTACAATAATCGCTGCAAGACGAGTCAAAAGTTGCAAGTTTAGATACTGCTTCAGTTGAAAGATACTGACGAACAAAACGGAAACGCCGCAAATGACATTAGCAGTACTGGCTGGTCTGGCTAATGAACTTCTGCATAGACCGTTGAGGATCAAGAACAACACCTGACTGACACAGAAAGTACCCTTTTACCACCAGACTGAGGTGTCTTGGGGTATTCAACCCAAGAGATTGGAAATCCAACATTTACCCACTGAACTACAGCGCTGTCAATGGATCTGAGTAAACAAAGGAACAACATTGTCATGGTCAAGGCCTGCATAAGCCTTCTGTCTTTCATATTCCTGCATTCTTTGAAACGTCTTTCTTATCGTTCTTCCTTTCAGTATGTCTTCTTTTTTTTGGTAGTGTTTTATCTCTGACTTGTCTGCATTACTGCTCTTGTCTTTCTTCTTTCTTTTGTTTATTTCTTAGTTCCTCTGTTAAGGTAATCATGAATATCTTTCATTTTGCTTGTTTGTTTATGCATAACTCTTTTTGCCCCTTTCCCCCTTCTATTTGTTTTCATTACTATATTTGTGTTTGGTTTGTTTGTTTTCAGACATGAGGTCATGCAGGAACGTTCCCATATTCATTGAGGCCCTGTGTCCTACATTACACTGTACTGTGTCAGTCAGCAAGAAGACAGATACATAACATACAGCTGTAGGGAAAATATTCATCATACAGACCTTGCCAGTAATTTTCCTCTTTTGTTTATTTATTGTAACAAGGCGTGGAGCAGCTATCGGAACTAGTACAAATAGACAAGTATCATTGTTATGGCACACAAATCACACAAATGTTCTTACATTCAGAAGAGAGAGAGAGAGAGAGAGAGAGAGAGAGGGAGGGAGAGAGAGAGGGAGAGAGAGAGAGAAAGAGAGAGAGGGAAAGGAAGAAGGAGAGAGAGACAGAAAGGAAGAGAGAGAGAGAAAGGAAGAGAGAGAGAGAGAGAGACAGAGAGAGAGGGACAGAGAGAGACAGAGAGATAGACAGAGAGACAGAGAGATACACAGAGAGAGATGGAGACAGAATTAGACAGATAATAGATAGATAGATAAATAAATAGATAGATAGATAGATAGATAGATTGATAGATAGATAGATAGATAGATCGATAGATAGATAGAGATAAGACAGAGAGAGAGATAGATAGAGAGAGATAGAGGGAGAGAGAAATAGAGAGAGAGAGAGAGAAGGAGTGTGAGAGAGAGAGAGAGAGAAAGAAAGAGACAGACAGACAGGGAGATCAAGAGGGAGACAGAGACAGAGCGACAGAGACAGATACAGAGAAAGACAGAGTAAGGAGAGAATCATGTAACCAATATGAAACAAGGCAGAAGACAAGAACAGTCTGGGATCTGATCAAGGGAGATTCACCACACTCAGACAATGTCATATGTTCTCCATGAAAATCTGCCACTGACAAGTAAGTTGTTATTATCAACCTACGCTCATTTCCACTGTCATTGTTTATGTTTTTGGTAAACAGAAAAGCTAATCAAACCATACAGACAGCACGAATCTATCATCATCATCATCAGGTGCCCTGCCGCATGGCATTGGAGATCATGGACTTCCATCTGTCTCTATCTCTTGTTGCATCAAGCATCTCTTCCACCCTCCTTGTCTTCAGCCACTCTGTAAGTCCGTCTAGTATCTTCTCCCTGGGTCTACTTGGTGCTCTCTTTTCCTCCAGCTTTCCCGTTGTGACCAGGTGCTCCAATTCCCCTTTCCTCATAAAATGTCCTATAAATGTTGCCTGTCTTTTCCTAATCTTCCTTATGAATGATCTACTTGTGTCTGCCTCCACCAAGACTGTCTCGTTTGTTTTCTTTGCTGTCCATGGAACTTTCAACATTCTTCTTAGAAACCACATCTCGGCTGCCTCAATCTATATATATTCAAATTATAGTTTATGTTTATTGTTTCTTTAACTTTGTGTGTACCATATTCACCTTTTTTTTATCATACCAGTACAGTGTTTGTTTTACGTCTGTCTCTCATGTTTGTGAAAAGCACTCTGGACTCTTGTAAGATGAGGTCAGCTGTAAAATACTATTAGCATTATTGTTGTTATCATTGTTGTTATTATCAAAAGAAGGCAAAGGAGCGTTGTTGTTATCATTAGTATTATTATCAAAAGAAGGCACAGGACATAGACGCATACAGACATAGCTGACGGAGCAACTATTGGTATTTCGTGTATGGAATAAAATGGAAGTCATCTCACAGCTCTGAAACATTCTCTGAATAACAAACTTTTAACGGTATTAACCCACTTGGATCTTTGCTTACATCACCACACTACACCTGGCCCACGATGCTCTGAAGAAAAAAAACACACTGTAAAACGCCAACATGTTACTGCTGCCATGGCCCTCCAGCCATCTTTATTCCACTGCCATTCACAGACATATTGTGGTGACGGTTGAGATCATTTCCTGCCGTCATCAACATGTGTCTGCTTCACGCTTCCGTTGACTGCAAAGAGAAACATGTCTGTGTTGTCTGACGTGTCGGTCTGTGTTGCCAGCTCTGTTACGTCTGTTTGTGCCTACACACTCAGCCTACGTATTAAATACACAATCTCTTCGGTTGGATGATGAATTTTATTCCTTTCTTGTTTTGTCTCTTGTATCATGTATGGTGGACATATTAGTGTTAGGGTGTTTCATGTCTAGATGCAAACATTGGGTAGAAACGGCACATTGTATAATCAAGGTTTGGAATGACAACTAAGTAACATAACTCTTGAGAGTCACAGAGTTATCTCCCATGTAGAATTTCTCAAACCCAACACAGTTTGCGCTACCCATTCAGCCAGCATAGGCGCAGCCACAAAGCATAAAGCAGTAAGCTCAGAACATTCATTTGGAATGACAACTTATTCACCTGAAAGTGCAGACCATAACAGTTTTGGGGACAAGTTCTAATCAATGACTGCACCTTCTGTAGGACTTAGCCATGTCATCAATGTGTTGGTAAGCCAACTTTTAAATTTATTCTGATAACTGAACCTATCAAAATGCATTAAGTAATTTTCACGTAACAGTGACATCAAAATGGACGTCGTGATCCAAGTTATAATGGAAATAGTCATTGTTAAAGCCAGTCTTGATTATAATTTTTTACAAGATTCCTGTAAAAAGAGTTTCTGGAATATCTGATATTTTGTATGACAGTACCCCAGAAAAGGAGTGTTGTTGCTATCATAATTATTATCAAAGGTTCCTTTCAAAAGAGTTTCTGGAATTTCTGATATTTTGTATGACACTAACCCACAAAACGATCATATTGATTCCAGCTCTGCCATGTCTGTTTGTGCCCACACATACAGCCGCCATGTTGAAAACACATCGTTGTCTGCTGGATGCTGTGGTTCTACTCTCACAGCTTCTCCCCTCCTGTGTGATGTATGATGGATAGATCAGTGCTTGTTTCTTCTGATTGTAGAAACGATGTGAGGAAAGGAAATGCAGATGGCATGATCAAGGTAGTTTTGCTTGGCAAACTGCAACTACAATCTGACTGTATTTTTTCAATGTTTTCATAAAACGAACAAGCTGGCCAAGTCACATTAAACAATCTGTTTTTATTCTACACGATCAGAGACGTTTTCAGGTAAAGTTGACATTAAAACATTCTTAGGAGAGGCACACACACATGCATACACGCACATATGCTCTCTCTGTATCTTTCGCTTGCTCTCTCTTACAGAAAATTCACACACACACACACACACACACACACACACACACACACACACACACACACACACACACACACACACACACACACACACACACACGCACACACACACACACACTCACACACTCACACACGTTCCTTGCTAAAATCATCGTCTCTCTTCACGCTTCCATGGACCTCAAAGAGAAACATGTCTGTGTCGTCTGACGTGTTGGCGTGTATTGCCAGTTGTGTCACGTCTGTTGGTGCCCACACAGACAGCCCACATGTTGAAAACACATTCTGGTCTGTTGGATGATGTAATTTTACTCTGCAATTTTCCTCCCCTCCTGTGTTGTGTGTGATGGATATATTAGTGCTTGGGTACTCAGGTTTTAAAAGGACATCAATTAAACAGTCAGCAGTAAGATGGAGGTATTAGTACTTGGGTACTCATGTTTTAAAAGGACATCAATTAAACAGTCAGCAGTAAGACGGAGGTATTAGTGCTTGGGTACTCATGTTTTAAAAGGACATCAATTAAACAGTCAGCAGTAAGACGGAGGTATTAGTGTTTGGGTACTCATGTTTTAAAAGGACATCAATTAAACAGTCAGCAGTAAGACGGAGGTATTAGTGTTTGGGTACTCAGGTTTTAGAGAGCTTGGGAGGTAATTGTCTGGAGACTGGTGAGGCATTGGTGCTCTATGTCCCATCCGCATCCTGGTGGTGTTTCTTGTTAATTTCGTTAAACTTAACAAATTAACTGGAAACACCTGGTGGAGCCATGGCCATGCTTTGAGTAAATTCTTTTGATGACTTCCCCTCTCTCTCCCTTTCACTCCGTATGTGCCTCTGTATATATATATATATGTGTGTGTGTGTGTGTACGCATGTATCTCTCTCTCTCTCTCTCTCTCTGTGTGTGTGTGTGTGTGTGTGTGTGTGTGTGTGTGTGTGTGTGTGTGTGTGTGTGTGTGTGCTCGCGCGCATGTGAGTGCTCACGCGCGTGTGTATATTTGCAATATGGGATTTTAAATTTTCAACCTCCGTTAAATCTGTGTAAGCTGAAGTTTTACTTTAAACAATGTTTCAATTATGTTAACATTTGAGCAGAGGCTTTTTTTCATCTTAGTTCTTTTTCTCTTTTCTTTTTTTTCCACAAATCATACATTTGAAGTCCACTCAAAGATTCTTTACATAAGCATTTAGCGAATCGTTAATGACTATGTAAATAATGAGCCACTGCAAACATGATTAGTCTGAGAATGTTTTTGGCTCAGTGGCAACCAGTTAAAAAAAAACAACCGATTATAATCAAGCCTGCTGATATCTTCCATTTTGTATTTGAATTTGCTGTTCTAACTTTGCTGAAATTGGTTGAAATCTGTTGAATCTGATCTGTGACATACAGCTGTGAAGATTTTGCTGCTATATTAATGCGTAACCTCGCGCCCATGCGTACATTTTGGAAACGATTTGTAGACATGAAGAAAACAGAAGCAAAAAAACAAACAAACAAACAACAACAACAACAAAAACAAACAAAAAAACAAACAAACAAACAACCCCTCCCCCCCCCCCCCCACAAAAACCACAAGCATATATATATATGCACATAACCAAGCATCCAAACTCTCGCACGTGCACATATGTATACACACATACCCACACATATTGTTAGTATGCAATTAGTTTATCCAAAATAGAAGATGCACACTTCCTTGCGGATGTGTTCTCTCTCTCTCACAGACACACACACACACACACACACACAACACACACACACACACACACACACACACACACACACACACACATACACACACACACACACACACACACACGCGCGATATATATAATATATATATATATATAGAGAGAGAGAGAGAGAGAGAGAGACAACAGGATGGAGAGGCACAGAGTAGGAGAGGCAGAAACGGTATTTCTTGGTAATCTCTGTCTTCTCTCTCTCTCTCTCTCTCTCTCTCTCTCTCTCTCTCTCTCTCCCTCTCTCTTTCTCTTTGTGTGTATGAGTGTATGTGTATGTATGTATGTATGTATGTGTGTGTGTGTGTGTGTGTGTGTGTGTGTGTGTGTGTGTGTGTGTGTGTGTGTGCGCGCACATAGATTTTCCAGAAGGTGGGGATACTATTTATACTGAAAGAGCCCCCGGCATCCGTGTAGGGGTGGGGTGAAGGGATTCAAAGTAAATATTGGATGACGAATTTAATGAAAAGAAAGTGAACCATAATAACTTTTTCATTTCTATGTATCAGTGATTTTGTTTCACTTTTAAGATACCTAAAAGGCCTGCTGATTACAGCACGTATGTCAATGGGAACAGTCATGTTTTGATCAATGATCCAGACTTCAAAAACATCTGTTCACGAACAACTGATAGATTGGAATACCTGATTATTGTGTTATACAGTGACAAAACATACGTGTGTGCACGCAAACAGACAGATAGACCGACAGATAGACAGACATGTAAACAAACAAACGCAAACAAATGCACACAGCCACAGAGATAGACTGACTGGCCAACAGACAGACAAACGCAAACACGCACACATGCACATGCACACAGAGACAGACTGATTTACAGACAAACAGACAGACAGACAGGAAACAAATAAACAAAGGCAAACTCACGCACCTACACGCATCCCCGCCACCCCACCCCCATACACCCCCCATGCACACACATAAACACACACACACACACACACACACACACCGCGCGCGCGTGCACGCACACACACACACACACACACACACACACACACACACACACACACACACACACCACACACACGCAGGCACACACACACACACATACCTCTTTTCTCCACCAAAGAAAGAATGAAAAATCAATTATCACCCTTGTCTACTCTTCCACGCCATCACGATCAAGTGATCTCTCTCTTACTCTTTCTCTCTCTCTCTCTCTTTCTTACTCTTTCTCTCTCTCTCTCTTCTTCTTACTCTTTCTCTCTCTCTCTCTTTCTTACTCTTTCTCTCTCTCCTCTTTCTTACTCTTTCTCTCTCTCTCTCTTTCTTACTCTTTCTCTCTCTCTCTTTCTTACTCTTTCTTTCTCTCTCTCTCTTTCTTACTCTTTCTCTCTCTCTCTCTCTTTCTTACTCTTTCTCTCTCTCTTTCTTACTCTCTCTCTCTCTTTCTTACCTCTTTCTCTCTCTCTCTCTCTCTCTTTTCTTACTCTTTTCTCTCTCCTCTCTCTCTCTCTTTCTTACTCTTTCTCTCTCTCTCTCTCTTTCTTACTCTTTCTCTCTCTCTCTCTTTCTTACTCTTTCTCTCTCTCTCTTTCTTACTCTTTCTCTCTCTCTCGTTCTTACTCTTTCTCTCTCTCTCTTTCTTACCTCTTTCTCTCTCTCTCTTTCTTACCTCTTTCTCTCTCTCTCTTTCTTACTCTTTCTCTCTCTCTTCTTCTCTTTCTCTCTCTCTTTCTTACTCTTTCTCTCTCTCTCTTTCTTACTCTTTTCTCTCTCTCTTTCTTACTCTTCTTTCTTCTCTCTTCTTTCTTCTCTCTTCTTCTCCTCTTCTCTCTCTCTTTTCTTCCTCTTTCTCTTCTCTCTTTCTTCTCTCTTCTTCTCTCTCTCTTTCTTCTCTTCTCTCTCTCTCTTCTTCTCTATCTTTCTCTCTCTCTCTCTTTCTCTCTTTCTCTCTCTTCTCTTCTTACTCTTCTCTCTCTCTCTCTTCTCTCTTTTCTCTCTCTCTCTTCTTACTCTTTCCTCTCTCTCTCTTCTACTTTTCTCTCTCTCTCTTTCTTACTCTTTCTCTCTCTCTCTTCTCTCTCTCTCTTTCTTACTCCTCTTTCTTCTCTCTCTCTCTTTCTTCTTACTCTTTCTCTCTCTCTCTCTTTCTTACTCTTTTTCTCTCTCCTCTCTTTCTTACTCTTTCTCTCTCTCTCTCTTTCTTACTCTTCTCTCTCTCTCCTCTTCTTCTTCTCTTTCTCTCTCTCTCTCTTTCTTACTCTTCTCTCTCTCTCTCTCTCTTTCTCTTTTTTCTCTTCTCTCTTTCTCTCTCTTCTCTCTTTCTTTCTCTCTCTCTCTCTCTTTCTTCTCTCTCTCTCTCTTCTTCTTTCTCTTTCTCTCTCTCTCTTTTCTCTTTCTTTCTCTCTCTCTTCTTTCTTCTCTTCTCTCTTCTCTCTTTCTTCTCTCTCTCTCTTCTTCTTACTCTTTCTCTCTCTCTCTTTCTCTTTCTTTCTCTCTCTCTCTTTCTTACTCTTCTCTCTCTCTCTTCTCTCTCTTCTTCTCTCTTCTCTCTCTCTCTCTTTCTTCTCTTTCTCTCTCTTCTCTTTCTTACTCTTTCTCTCTCTCTCTCTTCTTTACTCTCTTCTCTCTCTCTTTCTTACTCTCTCTCTCTCTCTTTCTTACTCTCTTTCTCTTCTTCTTTCTTACTTTTCTTACTCTTTCTTCTTCTCTCTCTCTTTCTTACTCTTTCTTCTCTCTCTCTTTCTTACTCTTCTCTCTCTCTCTCTCTTTCTTACTCTTTCTCTCTCTTCTCTTCTTACTCTTCTCTCTCTCCTCTCTTTCTCTCTCTTTCTCTTCTCTCTCTTTCTTACTCTTTCTCTCTCTCTCCTCTCTTTCTTCCTCTCTCTCTCTTCTTCCTTTCTCTCTCTCTCTTTCTTCATTCTTTCTCTCTCTCTCTTTCTTACTCTTTCTCTCTCTCTCTCTTTCTTACTCTTTCTTCTCTTCTTTCTCTCTCTCTCCTCTCTCTTTCTTACTCTCTTTCTCTCTCTCTCTCTCTCTTTCTTACTCTTTCTCTCTCTCTTTCTTACTCTTTCTCTCTCTCTCTCTTCTTACGCTTCTTTCTCTCTCTCTCTCTTTCTTCACTCTTCTCTCTCTCTCTCTTCTTACTCTTTCTCTCTCTCTTCTCTTCTTTCTCTTTCTCTCTCTCTCTCTTTCTTACTCTTTTTCTCTTTCTTTCCTCTCTCTTTCTTTTTCTCTTTCTTCTTCTTCCTCTCTTCCTTTCTTCTTCTCTCTTTTTTCCCTTCCTTCTCCCTTTTCTCTTTTCTCTCTCCCTTTCTTCCTTCTTCCTTCCTCTCTTCTTCCCTCCTTCTCTCTCTTCTTCTCTCCTCTCTCTTTCCTTCTTCTCTTCTTTCTCTCCTTCTCCTCTTCTTCTCTTCCTTCTCCCTTCTTCCTCTCCTTCCTCTCTCTTCTCCTCTCTACTTTCCCTTCTTCTCCTTCTCTCTCTTCTCCCTCTCCTCTCCCCTCTTCTTTCTTTCTCTTCTTCTCTTTTTCTCTCTTCTTTCTCCTTTCTTTCTTTCTTCTTTCCTTTCTTCCTTTCCCTCTCTCTCTTCTCTTCTTCTTCCTCTTCTCTTCTCTTTTTTCTCTTTTCTCTCCTTTTCTTTCTCTCTCTCTCTTTTTTCTTCTCTCTCCTCCTCTCTTTCCTCTTTTTTCTCTTCTTTTCTCCCTTCCTTTCCCTCTTTCTTCCTCTTTCCCCCTTTCTTTCTTCCTTTCTTTCCCTTTTCTCTCTTCTCCTCTTCTCTTCTCTTTTTCTTCTCTTTCTTTCCCTCTCTCTTCCTCTCCTTTCTCTTCTTTCTTTCTCTTCCTTCCCTTTCCCCCTCCCTTCCTTCCTCTCCTCTTTTCTTTTTCTCCTTCCTTCTTCTTCTCTTCTTCCTTTTCTTCTCTCCCTCTTTTTCTCTCTCCTCTCTCTTCCTCTTTTCTTTCTTCTCCTTCCCCCCCCTTCTTTCCTCTCTTTCCTCCTCTCCTCTTCTTCCTCTTTCTCCTTCCTCTCTCTCCCTCCTCTTTCCCTCTTTCTCCTCTCTCCTTTTTCTTTCTTTTCCTCTTCCTTCTTTTCCTCTCTTCCCTTCTCTTCTCTCTCTCTTCTCTTCTCTCTTTTTTCTTTCCCTCTCTCTCTTCCTCTCTTCTCCTTCTCCCTCCTTCTTCTCCCTCTCTCTTTCTCCTCCTTCTCTTTTTCCTCCTCCTTCCTCCCCTCTCCTTTCTTTTCTCTTCCTTCTTCTCTCTCTCCTCTCTCTTCTTTCTTTCTCTCTTTCTTTCCTCTTTCTTCCTCTTTCTCCCTTTCTTCTCTCTCTTCTCTTCTCTTCTCTCTCCTCTCTCTTCTCTTCCTTTCTTTCCTTCTCTACTTTTCTCCTCTCTCTTCCTCTTCTCTTCTCTCTCTTCCTTTCTCTTCTCCTTCTATCTCTCTCCTTCTCCTTCTCTCTTCTTCTCCCTTCTCCTTTCTCTTTCTTCTTTCCTCTTCCTCCTCTCTTCTTTCTCCTCTTCTCCTTCCTCTCTTCTCTTTCCTCTTCTTTCTTCTCTTCTTTCTCTTCTCTCTCTTCTCCTTCTCTTTTCCTCTCCTCTTCTTTCTCTTCTTCTTTTTTCTCTCTCTTTCTTCCTTCTTCTCTCCTCTTTCTTCCTCTCTTCTCTTTCTCTTCTTCTCTTCTCTTTCTCTCCTTCTCTCTCCTTTCTCTTCTCTTTCTTCTTCTCTTCTCCTTCTCTTTCTCTCTTCTCTCTTTCTCTCCTTTCTTCTCCTCTTTCTCTCCTTCTCCTCTTCTCTTTCTTCTCTTCCCCCTCTCTCTCATTCTCTCTCTCCTCTTCCTCTCTCTTCTCCTCCTTTTCCTTCTCTTCCCTTTCTTTTCTTCCTCTTCCTCTTTCTCTCCTCTTCTTCTCTCTTCTTTCCTCATTTCTTCTCTCTTTCTTCTTCCTCTTCTCTCTCTCTTCTCTTCTCTTTTTCTTCTCTCTTCTCTTCCTCTCTTTTTCTCTTCTCTTCCTTTCCCCCTTTCTTTCCTT
>JAPXFY010002349.1:10000-17500 GCA_030674185.1 Monoplex corrugatus
GCGTAAACTAAATTATTTTAGGAAAACTAGGAAGGAAGAAGATAGAATTTCATATGTGGAAGAGAGGAAAACGTACAGACGTTTACTAAAGACAAAGAGACAAGCATTTAGGAAACAGAAGGCAGATTCGCTAACCATGGAAATGACTAATTCATCACAGTTCTGGAAACTGCTGAGAAGTATTGGTTGTGGAAACAAAGACAAAGTCTCAAATGATATTGATATTAATGTCTGGTTCGAGCACTTCAAAAATATTTTTCAAAATTATGGGGGACATGTTGGTGAACATTGTGATATTGAGGTAGATCTATCTGAGGAAAGGGAGCATACTTTAAATAGAGATATATCTGAAGAAGAGGTTAAACGAGCAGTTGGTAAACTTAAGACTGGTAAAGCAAGCGGAATTGACAGCGTTTCAGCTGAAATGTTAAAAAATGGGGGAAACGATGTCATAGCTTTTCTAACAAAACTGTTCAAAATAATTTTTGACTCGGGGATTTATCCAAAAGAGTGGTCCAAAGCCATTATCATCCCCATTTTCAAGAAAGGGGATCCTGAAAATGCAGATAATTATAGAGGTATATCTTTATTAAACATGATATCAAAATGTTACACAACAATACTGAACAAGAGATTATACACCTGGTTAGAAGCTAATAATTTGATCTCAGAGAGCTAGGCAGGTTTTCGTAATAGATACTCAACTGTTGATCATATATTCACACTACATGCTATCATTCAGAAATGCATGCACAAGAAAGGGATGAAATT
Organism: Monoplex corrugatus; assembly: GCA_030674185.1. Taxonomy (NCBI): domain Eukaryota; kingdom Metazoa; phylum Mollusca; class Gastropoda; order Littorinimorpha; family Ranellidae; genus Monoplex; species Monoplex corrugatus. Next base: position 10,772 of record JAPXFY010002349.1, read on the forward strand.
ATATGTTGCTTTTGTTGACTTTAAAAAGGCTTTCGATTCGGTCAGACATGATAAACTCCTACATTGTATTAGAAAGGAGGGTGTTAAAGGGAAATTTCTCGCATCATTAATGGCAATGTACAAGTCATTGGTGTCATGTATCCGAGTTAACGATAAATTTTCAGAGATGTTTCAATGTCCGGTTGGAGTAAGACAAGGTTGTGTCTTGAGTCCTACATTGTTTTCGATATTTATAAATCAGTTAGCAAATTGTATGGGTGATAAAGGAAAACATGGCATCCAATTACTACCTGGGATGTTGGAAATATTTGTTTTACTCTTTGCAGATGATGTGGTACTTTTCTCAACTACACCAAATGGTTTACAGAATCAGCTGAACGTTTTAAGTACGTGTTGTAACAACATGAAAGTAAAAGTAAAAATTGACAAAACGAAGGTCATGGTGTTTAGAAACGGAGGGTTCCTCGGAAAACGTGAAAAATGGTCATATGAAGAAAATAAGTTGGAAGTTGTGAATAATTATTGCTATTTAGGTTTTAATTTCACGACAATGGTAAGTGTCAAAAAAGGTACTGCACATTTAGCAACTAAGGGGAAGAAAGCTGTCATACAGCTAAATAGGGTTCTCCAAAAATTCAAGGAAATGACAATGGATACTTTCTTTAAAATATTTGACGCAAAGGTACAACCCATTCTGTTGTACGCGTCAGAAGTATGGGGATTAAAACGAATGGAACACATAGGAAAGGTACATATGATGGCGTGCAAAAGATTTTTAGGCGTGCCTGTTAAGACACCAAACAAGATGGTGTACGCTGATCTGGGAAGATATCCATTATTCGTTAACTCTGTGGTCGCATGCTTAAGATATTGGTTTAAATTGCTACAAATGAGTGCCGAAAGATTTCCGCATAAAGCTTACCAAATGCTTCTGGAATCAGATAGAAATGGAAAGGATTGTTGGGCATCAGAGGTAAGAAAAATCCTGTGTGATACAGGTTTCAACATTGTATGGCTGCAACAGGGAGTTGGGGATGTAAAACTATTTTTAAACATATTTAGACAAAGACTTGTCGATCTGTTTATCGAAGAATGCACTAGTATTATTAGAGATGGTGACAGATATGAGTGCTATAGATCATTCAAAACAATTTTTGAAAAAGAAAAATATATTTCTGACATGGATACATACTGTCTCAGAGTGGCAATCACACAACTAAGATTTGATGTACTACCGCTGAATAACAATTCACATCGTTATAGTGAGAGTATTCACAAAAGGGCATGCCCTTTTTGCAAAACTCATATCGAAAATGAATATCACCTTATATATGACTGTCCCACTTATACAGATATTAGAGTAAAATTCCTCAAAGATTCAGCTAGAATGCCACTTTATCTACTGCTCAAAGCAGAAAATTCTCATCATAGATACAATGTGTCCAGATTTGTTTTTCATGTCATCAACAGACGCAAAAAAATCATGAATGAATAAACTAACGAAAATAAGTCATCACCAGTACTATATTACTGTATTACATTAGTAATTATACAATGCTGTATAGGTATAATAAATGGTAAAACTATTAACGCTTGTTCCATTATATTTTTGTAGTCATTTCGATATAAACTGTGTACAGACTGTAAATTATGCACAAAAACGCGGGGGTAAAGATAATTTTGAAAAATCGAATTGTTTATTGATACTTGTTTTACAAATATTTGGTAAATTGATGATTCATTGATTGATTGCTTAACTGATTGTTTGATTAATTCATTGATTGATTGATGGATGCACTGACTGAATGATTGATCCATTGATTAGTTGCTGACTAAGTACTGATCGGGAAAATGATTTATATGAAACTGATCAAATTGTTCGGTGACTCGCTAACTAGTTTGGTTTATAGATGAGTAATTGTATTAGGCGACAAACTTAACTGGTAGAGAAACGGTTCAGTATTTTAACTGATCGGATTCAGATGGCTAATTAAATGATAGAATGGCTGTTGATTGATTGATTGATTACCGTTGCCACGGTACACTGAATGTACTAAGTATTTGTTTGATTAGATGGATAAAGTGAAGTATGTTTCGCAAGCAAGGTGATTTACCAATTATTTGTTGATTGTGTGATGATTGTGTTACTTGACCGGCTGTTGGCTATACAGAGAGACTAATTGTTTGACCAGTAGATGGAGGAATGGAACGATATATGTATATGTATTAAATATCTTTATGACTTGTTTGATGCCTTAATGCACTGATGAAGCTTAATTATAATCAAGTACTATTTAGTGTATTACTTCATTAAATGTTAGAGTTAGTCAGCAAAAGAAAGATCTGTTGACTGTTACACCAACGAAGTATTCAACTGAGGAAAGCGCGGAAAGTGTCAATGTTCGACGATGCAATCATACGCATTGCAATATTGGTGTAATCCACAAAAACCCTATCTCCCCCCCCCCCCCCCCCACCGACTATTGTATTGTGGCCTAAGGCCGATGTACATTAAAAAATTCTGAGTTCTGAGTTCTCTCTCTTTCTCTTTCAGAAAAGGAAGAAAGAAGGGGGTAGGGAGGGGATAAAGTCGAGGTCGTTGACCAACAGTACCGGAAGAGGGCAGTCACGTGATTATAGATAACGACAGCGCCATCCGTCTCCTACAAGGGAGGTAACTACATCCTGCCATCTCCTGAATCCCCCTCCCTCCCCCTCCATCCCCAGACTGTGAGTGAGTCACAGAGCTAGACAGATACCGATAGATCTATGTCTGGTTACTGGAGAAGCCAGCAGGCAACGTATTTTAGTGGACAGCGCTCAAATCCCTTGCTTGATGAAATAACTGTCGAGTGGCGTCGGGAGCTTGGAAGGTGATTGTCCAGAGAGTGGTGAGACATTGCTGCTCTGGGTCCCATCCACACCCTCGTGGTGTTTCTTGTTAACTTCTGCTGATAGACCCCTCCCCCCTCTCCCCCGTGGTCTCTGTTTGAATGAACACGTGACCCAGTGGGCGTGGCGAAAGGGAACCAATAAAAAGTCACAGAACAGATGGCCAACAACACTGAGCTTGGATCGGCCACTCTGATTGGTTCTTTCCTCCTAGCGGTGACGAGCGGTCAACCAATCAGCGTGCAGCTGACTTCCTGTTGTTCTAATGGTGATGATAACGATGGTAACGGTGATGTTGATCTGATGATAAGATGACGACGATGATGATGATGATTATGATGTGATGATGACGATGATGATTATAATGATGATGATCATGAATCTACAAGGCCAACATAAATAATCAGATAGAATATCAAAATTTACCGTTTCACCATTAATTTCAAGACGAAAACAAAAAAACAAAAGAGAAAAACAACAACAACAACAACAACAAAACCAAAGAAACGGCACATATTTATGGCTTGACCGTATCTCTTTCTGCGTTCTTTTTCTCGTTTCTCTTTCCGTCTCTTTTTCTGCCTTGTCTTTCTCTGTTCAGTCACCGCTCAAGCAAGGCAAAATGGCGCTCAAAGCCAGCTCATTATGGCGCCTCGCTCTCTCTGCCCTCCTCAAAGCTCACCTCTACGATGCACGGGTCACCGCCTCGCACTCATGAATACAGCGTGCCGCGTCTCGCTGTGATGGCGTAGTGATTTGTGCTGTTGACTAGGAGCTGGGGGCAAAGATCAATGGACGACCGAAAAGGCTGATGGGAAAGAAATTGGTGGCGGAGAAATCAGGGTGTGTGTGTGTGTGGGGGTGTGGGGGGATTGGAAGGGGGCGGAGTGGGGGGGGGTGTCCATCCAATCAGCGTGGAGGTACTTCACACGCTGGTGCTCGCGTCTTTGTCGGCATGAGAGGGGAGTGAGGGAGAGGGAGGGGGTTTGACAGTGCGCGCGCGCGCTCACGTACACACACACAAACGGTAAAGCCTTACAGATACTCTCCATTTATAGCAATGAAACAAGAAAATTCCCCACCCTTACCCCCAGATCACAAGTTGCCATAGTGCAGCGCCACCCATTTTTTTTCATTTTTATTTCTTTCTTTTTGTTTCAATTTATTGCATTAACTTTATTAAATTTCGTTTTATTTTATTTTATTTCATGTTATTTTATTTATTTTATTTTATCTTGTTTTACCAAAACTTCAGTATGAGTGTATGTATGTATATGTGTATGTATGTGTGTGTCATTATGTGTGCGTGTGTGTGTATGAGTGTGAATATGTATGTGTGTGTGTGTATGTGTGTGTGTGTGTGTGTGTGTGTGTGTATGTGTGTGTGTGTTGTGTGTGTGTGTGTGTGTGTGTGTGTGTGTGTGTGTGTGTGTGTGTGTGTGTGTGTGTGTATTTATCGAGGTATTGAGATCACACAGACATTGTTAAAAAACCAAAACATTTCTGTTATTGTTTGTCACATGTGGTGCATACATTCATATTCTATTCTACAAGCATACTCACATTCTATGGATAATTCACATCTTCTTCTATATTTGTCTATCAACGTACAGTATCACTGATCTGAAAGCAAACAACCTTCTTTTCAAGGAGAAAGAAACACTGGCACCTGAAATATCACAGCATTGTGATCAAAGGGTAGGCTGCTATCATCAGCGAACTGTGCTTAAGGAGTCGATCCACTGTCAGGCACTGTCACACGACAATACAGTGTGTCGCCAGCTTAAAACAAACGTCTTAAGAACGAACGCACACACACACATCCACACATACAGAGAGAGAGAGAGAGAGTGAGAGAGAGAGAGAGAGAGAGAAAGAGAGAGGAGAGAGAGAAAGAGAGAGAGAGAGAAAGAGAGAGAGAAAGAGAGAGAGAAACAGCTTAAAAAAGACAAACGAACAAACGAACATACCAACCAACCAACCAAACAAACAACAAACACATAAACAAACCAAGCAAGCAAGCAACCTATAAACAAACAAAACAACAAACCAAACAGCCAACCACCCAACCAACCACCCAACCAACCTATCAATCAACCAAACTAACCAAGCAAGCAAGCAGGCAACCACCCAGCCAACCAACCAATCAACCAACCAACAAACCACCCACCCAACCAACCAAGCAACCAACCAATCAAGCAACCAACCAACCAGCCAGCCAACCAACCACCCACCCACCCACCCACCCAACCAGCCAACTAACCAACCAGCCAACCATCCAACCAACCAACCAACCACCCAACCACCCAACCACTCACCCAGCCACCCAGCCACACAACCAACCAACCAGCCAACCAACCAACCAACCAATCAACCCCCCACCCACCCACCCAAAACAGCTTTAAAAACCTTCACCACTATCAACACAGCACGTGACAAATGTACGACAGCTGACGACAGTGATGACAAAACTAGGTCAGCACGTGCAGCTTCATTCACCGTACATTTCCATCAGTTATTGATGACATTCACCGTCCATTTCATCAGTTATTGATGATACATTCACCGTCCATTTCCATCAGTTATTGATGACACATTCACCATTTCCATCAGTTATTGATGACACATTCACCATTTCCATCAGTTATTGATGACACATTCACCATTTCCATCAGTTATTGATGACACATTCACCGTCCATTTCCATCAGTTATTGATGACACATTCACCATTTCCATCAGTTATTGATGACACATTCACCGTCCATTTCCATCAGTTATTGATGACACATTCACCGTCCATTTCCATCTGTTATTGATGACACATTCACCATTTCCATCAGTTATTGATGACACATTCACCATTTCCATCAGTTATTGATGACACATTCATCGTCCATTTCCATCAGTTATTGATGACACATTCACCATTTCCATCAGTTATTGATGATACATTCACCGTCCATTTCCATCAGTTATTGATGATACATTCACCATTTCCATCAGTTATTGATGACACATTCACCATTTCCATCAGTTATTGATGACACATTCACCATTTCCATCAGTTATTGATGATACATTCACCGTCCATTTCCATCAGTTATTGATGACACATTCACCATTTCCACCAGTTATTGATGACACATTCACCATTTCCATCAGTTATTGATGACACATTCACCATTTCCATCAGTTATTGATGACACATTCACCGTCCATTTCCATCAGTTATTGATGACACATTCACCGTCCATTTCCATCAGTTATTGATGACACATTCATCGTCCATTTCCATCAGTTATTGATGACACATTCACCATTTCCATCAGTTATTGATGACACATTCACCATTTCCATCAGTTATTGATGACACATTCACCGTCCATTTCCATCAGTTATTGATGACACATTCACCATTTCCATCAGTTATTGATGACACATTTACCATTTCCATCAGTTATTGATGACACATTCACCGTCCATTTCCATCAGTTATTGATGACACATTCACTGTCCATTTCCATCAGTTATTGATGATACATTCATCGTCCATTTCCATCAGTTATTGATGACACATTCACCATTTCCATCAGTTATTGATGACACATTCACCATTTCCATCAGTTATTGATGACACATTCACCGTCCATTTCCATCAGTTATTGATGACACATTCACCATTTCCATCAGTTATTGATGACACATTCACCATTTCCATCAGTTATTGATGATACATTCACCATTTCCATCAGTTATTGATGACACATTCACCGTCCATTTCCATCAGTTATTGATGACAGACAAACTACAGTCCAGATCACCACACCACACAGAT
>JAPXFY010002350.1:0-2500 GCA_030674185.1 Monoplex corrugatus
GGAACGAGAACTTAACACTAACAATTAACTTCAACAACGTGAAGAGAAATTGTAACACTAAAACACAAACCGAATAAAGATAAAGTAATGCATTAACAGGACTGTGAACTAATGATTCTGAAATTTTAACTAACAAAGATTGATCTGATGTAATTTTTTTGAAATGATTTTCAGAATACTCTACTTGAGTAAAAAGTTTCGGTAAAAAATAACGTAGCATTTTGCAGTAGAATAAACAGTGAAACAGTGTGAACTGTTTGCCGCAAATACACTTGACATTTTTGCAATATTTTGTTTTCAATGCGTTTAGCTGAATACGAAAACAAACAGCAACAATCGATCTCAAATGATACATGGAAGAATACTTCAATTTTTTACATACATTTTGAACGGTAAGTTTTATCATTTGTTGTGACACAAACTGTTCATTTGAATGTTCATGAAATCGAATCCATGAGGCTGATTCGAGCAAGTTGCAAGCTTCTTTTACGGAGGTATGAACATGTAATTCTATAGCATTATCAGAATTCTGGGCGCCTTGCTTAGCTGCTCTGTCTACTACTTCGTTGCCGTGAAGACCAACGTGAGAAGGCACCCAGCATAAACTGATATATGTACCTTTGACCCTTAAACGATGCATAAGATGATTTGCCTCAGTAATTAAATCAGGTCTTGTGTCGGCATCAAAAGACCATAAGGCATATAATACAGATTTTGAGTCAACAAAGAGAACTACTTTGAAAGACATGGGTTTAAGATTTACTAGATAATGCAATGCTTGATTAATAGCGACTAATTCTGCTGTAAAGATAGATATGTTTGCCCTAACGAAAAATGACATTTTTTATTTTACATTTTGGAACATAAAATGCTGCTCCAGCACATTTATTTTCTAAGACTGATCCATCGGTAAAAATGTGAAAGTGGGTACGGTATTTTTCATCGATGTGTTCTCTTGCTGTGGATATCGAAATGTTGACGTTTTCAGATTTCTTAGCGTCTGTATAATCAATATCAAAAAAGGCTTTTAGCATTTCCCATGTAGGGATAGGCGTTGTTGATGGTGTCTCAGCTATTTCATCCATATTTATATTAGACTATTTGACCAAGTCAGATCTGTAAGTTGCAACAGTCATTTGTGATGAAATGCTTTTTTCTCGCTTTGGAAAGTCAACATCAGACTTGATTTTAATTTCCTTACTCACAAATTTGTCCGTTTGTGAAGTAGTTCTAACTGCAAATTTTGCTGTCGCTAGCTCACGATAGTTGTTCAGAGGCAGAATTCCAGCAACTTTGTACGTTTCCAGATTAGAGGCATGAGTAGGGACACCTCGAGCAATTTTAATACTTTTGCAGTCTAAGCTTTGTATCTTCTTTAATAAATATTTTGGTGCACTAAAGAACACTTCTTGCACATAGGATAATTTAGATCGTACAAGTGCTGTTGATAGATGAATTAGTATGTTCGTATCCATTCCCCAAGGTAATCGGCTTATTATCTTTAGAAAATGTAGGGCTTTTCTTGCTTTTCTTGAAATGTAATCAAAATGGACATTCCAGTTTAATTTCGATGTCATAAAGACTCCCAGAAATTTTACAACCTGTTTGTAATGTAACACTTCACCAAGCAATCTGAAAGTTGGCAAGTTACTTAAAGTACCACCAGAATTAAATAGCATCATGTTAGTTGTGTTTTTTTTTCCCGCTGACAACGACAGACCATTTTCTAACATATAGTTTCCAAGATTATCAAGACCAGATTGATACAACTTCCTAATGTAATTCTGTGCTCTCTGTGGAGTTGTCTTTTTTAAAATAATATTCATCCAAATACATATATCATCAGCGTACTGTGCCAAAACAACACGATTTGAGAGTGCTTTAGGAAGATCCTGTATAAGGATATCAAATAAAAGCGATGCTATCGCTTAACCTTGTGGAATTCCCATATCAAGATGTCGTGAAGTAGAATAACTAGTTCCACTCTTGCCTGAATAGTTCTATTGGCTAAAATAGACTTAATATAATCATACATATTGCCAGATAAACCAATAGATTTCAGCTTGTACAATAAACGCGTATGCCAAACTTGATCGTAAGCTTTTTTCACATCAAAAAAAGTAGCTAAAAGACTTTTTCTGCAGGCAAACTGTTTCTTGATGTGAGTGGTAAGTTTAACCAGGTGCTCAGCTGTAGATCTCCCTTTTCTAAAACCAGCCTGATTTACTGGAATAACGTTATTTTTATCACAGTAATGTACAAGTCTGTTTAATACCAATTTGTCCAATACTTTGCTCGTATGGGACGTCAATGCAATAGGTCTGTAACTATTTTTATTGTTTTTTAGGCTTTCCTGCTTTTAATACTGGTATAACACTAGACTTTTGCCATAATTGTGGTATACTTCCACCAACCCAGCATTTCTGAAAAAATTTGTGTAAAAAAATAATATAGTTTTCTGGAAGATGTTTAATCATTTCAGTTGAAACTGCATCGACAC
>JAPXFY010002350.1:10000-17500 GCA_030674185.1 Monoplex corrugatus
CCCCAGGACCCAAGCCCCAGGACCAAAGCCACAGGCCCCAGGACCCAGGACCCAACCCACAGGCCCCAGGACCCAGGACCCAACCCACAGGCCCCAGGCCTCTGAACCCAAAAGCCCCAGGACCCAGACAGACAGACACATAGACAGACAGACCACACAGACAGACTAGACAGACAGACACGGAGACAGACAGACAGACACAGAGATAGATAGACAGGCAGACAGACAGACAGATAGACAGATATATTTCCTGAGCCTGCACAAAACCCTACGTGCTGGCAAGGTCTTGAAACGGGGAAAGGGGAGAAGGGACCTATCAAACACTAAACCGACACCATCACCAGAATGATGGAAACATTAAGATGGGCAGTGAACAGGCCAGTTTTTAATGTTGCAGGCTGGGATTGAACTCAAGATATCAGATCTTGAGTCCGTGGCTCTACCAACTAGCCCGCATAAGGAGAGTGAAGGTAACAGTAAGAAACGTTTTATTGCAAAACTTGTGTACTCTTTCTATTTGAATAACTCAGAAAGGCTTTGATCGATTGATTTATTGATTTGGTTCACTTTTTACGTCAGCACCCACCTCATGTGATATGGCCAACAGGGATAACCATCCCAGGAAAGTGGAGGTAAGGGAGACTTTTCTGATCCTATGCTGACACCACCAGAACAACAATGATATGTTAAGATGGGACAATGAGAAGGCCGGTTTAAATGTAGCACTCCCCAGAATGCGAACCCACAAGCATTAGCATGTGAATCAGAAAGGCCCAGTCTTTCTACGTTATATATCAGCATTGGCGCTCTCTCTCTCTCTCTCTCTCTCTCTCTCTCTCTCTCTCTCTCTCTCTCTCTCTCTCTCTCTCTCTCTCTCTCTTCTCTCTCTTCTCTCTTTCTTTCTCTCTCTCTCTCTCTCTCTCTCCTCACTCTCTCTCTCTCTCTCTCTCTCTCTCTCTCTCTCTCTCCCTTCTTTCAGTTTCAATTTCTCAAGATGACGTCTCTGCGCTCGGAATGCATTCAATATGCACTAACGTCACAGGTGCCATGTGATGGAGAAGATCCAGAATGATCACAACACAAGCCTTAAGCCTGCACATAAACCCATGAGCTGGCCAGGTCCCAAGGTGTTACCTACATGTAGATAGTTCCATAATCCTGAGGTCGTATGGGAGTGGGGTGGCAGAGACCTCAACTTTTCCCAGGGCCAGTACCACGAGGGCTGCACCCATCCCCTATCCCTCTCTTCAAATTGATATTGATGTTCACTTTTTTTAACCAAGTCTTCAGAAAGTCAAGAAGGCTAATTGGTTTTCAAGGGGTGGGACCTGGGAATTCAATCTATCTCCCTGATGTTTTATACCAAGGCAGCCGGGCAGTGCCCTGCTCTTAATGATTTTCTAATGCCATGGGATATTAGCATGTGCAGCCAGAAGGCACACGGGTCCGACTCGTTTTTCGTCCCCTTCCAAAGAACTAGACGTTCATTTCGGTTTTCCGGTCACACTGAAGAGAAAAGTCGAGGCCTCTACGGGAGCCAACCCTGGAACCTCGAGTTTAGTTATTGGCAGGCGAACGTCTGAACCATTCTACCACTCCTCTCCCTAAACTCTCTCTCTCTCTCTCTCTCTCTCTCTCTCTCTCTCTCCTCTCTCTCTCTTCTCTCTTGTGTCCTCCTCTCTCCTCCTCTCCTCCTCTCTCTCTCTCTCTCTCTCTCTCTCTCTGTACCAGACAGTTTCCATTACAGTTTCCAGTCATTGCAACATGATTTTCTTACAGACCTCAGAATTTCGATTCCTCCCTTTTCTCCTTTTCTGTGGACTTTTGAATAGCCAGCAGCCAACCGTGCCAGGATATTAACGCGAGTTTGACAGATCGAATGGTTGTCCAAAACAATGTTGCATCATTGTTTCCATCAATATTCTTGATCCTGTCTCACAGCACTGTTTCTCTGTCTCCCTGCCTCTCTCCATATCTGTCTCTGTCTGTTGTCTGTCTGTCTGTCTGTCTGGCTGGCTGGCTGTCTCTCCGTCTCTGTCTCTGTCTCTGTCTGTCTGTCTGTCTGTCTCTCTCTATCTCTCTCTCCCCTCTCTCTCTCTCTTTCTGTCGATATCTGTCTCTGTCTCTGTCTCTCTCCGTCTCTCTGTGTCTGTCTATTTATTTATCTCTCTATCTACCTACCTATCTACCTATCTGTCTATCTGTCTATCGATCTATCTATCTATCTATCATATCTAGATATCTATCTATCTATCTATCTGTCTATTTATCTGTCTATCTATGTACCTATCTACATGTCTATCTATCTATGTATCTATCTATCTATGTATCTAACTACCTATCTGTCTGTCCGTCTGTCTGTCTGTCTGTGTATCTGTTTATCTGTCTGTCTGTCTCTCATTCTTTCTCTCTCTTACACACTCATTGTCTCTCTCAATCTCTCTCCATCTATCAATCAGCTTATCAATCTATCTATCTATCTATCTATCTATCTATCTATCTATCTATCTATCTATCTATCTATCTATCCATCTGTTTGTCTGTCTGCTTATCCATCTATCCGTCTTTCTGTCTGACTACCCATCCATCCATCCATCTATCCATCCATCCATACATCCATATATCTATCTATCCATCTACCTATCTGTCTATCTGTCTGTCTGTTTCTCTCTTTCACTCTCTCTCTCTCACTCTCTCTCTCTCAATTCTCTCTATCAATCAATCAATCAATCAATCAATCATCAATCTATTTATCCATTTATCGATCTATCTATCTATCTATATATACTATCATTCTATCTATCTGTCTGTCTGTCTATCTGTTTGTCTCTCTCACTCTCTCTTACTCCCTCTCTCTCAATTCTCTCCATCAATCAATCAATCAATCAATCAATCATCAATCTATATAGTAATCTATCTATCTATATATCTATCTATCTATATATCTATCTGTCTGTCCGTATGTCCGTCTGCCTGTCTATATGTCTCTCTCTCTCTCACACTCTCACTCTCTCTTTCTCTCTCTCAATCTCTCTCCATATTTCAATCAATCTACTCTATCTATCTATCTATCTATCTATCTATCTATCTATCTATCTATCTATCTATCTATATATCTATCTATCTATCTATCTATCTATCTATCTATCTATCAATCTATCTATCGATCTGTCTTCTGTCTGTCTGTATATCTATCTATCTATTTATCTATCTATCTAGCTGTCTGTCTGTCTATCTATCTTCTATCTATCTATTATCTATCTACCTACTGTCTGTCTGTTTGTCTCACTCCTCTTCTCAATCTCCGTCTATCAATCTATCTATCGTCTATCTATCTATCTATCTATCTATCTATCTATCTATCACTATCTATCTATCTATCTACTATCTATCTATCTGTCTGTTATCTATAGTCTATCTATCTATCTGTCTGTCTATCTATCTATCTATCTGTTTATCTATCTATCTATCTATCTATCTGTCTATCTATCTATCTATCTATCTATCTGTCTGTCTGTCTATCTACTATCTTTGTCTCTCTCTCACTTGCTTTCTCTCTATCTCTCTCTACTTTTTATCTCTTTCACTTTCTCTTCTTTCTCACTCATCTCTCTCATTTCTCTCTCTCACTCTCTCTTTCGCTCTTCTCTCTCTCTTTATCTCTCTCTCACTTTCTCTCTCTCACTCACTCTCTCTCATTCTCTCTCTCTCTCTGTCTCTTTCCATCTGTCTGTCTGTCTGTCTCTCTATCTCTTTCTCTTTCTATCCCTGTCTCTCTCTCTGTCTCTCTCTTTCTTTCTCTCTCTCCCTCTCACTGTCTCTCTCACTCTCCTCTCTCTCTCTCTCCCCTTGTCTCTCTGTCTCTGTTTCTGTCTCTGTATCCCTCTCCTCCCCCCCCCCCCCCCCGTCTCTCTGTCAACAACACGTATCTGTTGATGCTGTTTGCTTTGGCTGTGTCTTGTGCTCTGTGGTTTTATCAATGAATATTGATATAACCATGTTCAAGAGAAGTAAAACAGGGTTGTCTCCCATTGCAACAGAAAGAACCAACAAACGAATTGAAAGAAAGATCGAAAAACTAGAAAGAATTAAGCAAGTTTACAAATAAAAGGCTTTTTTTCTCTCTCAACAGCCTGCTGGTAATGGCCCTCACGGCACGGGGGATCCACAATGCCCGAGGGGCCAGCCCACTGCGGATTGCTTGGCATTTCCCAAGATGACCATGCGCTCTGTCCGGAAAGGGACAGAGATGTTGGAGCAGGGGCACAAGCAGGCAGCGGGGTGGGAAGGAAGAGAAGCGGGTCGGACCTAGAGTCTGACGCCCGTCACAGAGGAGTTGTCTCCGTTGACCCACCTGGTGAAGCAGGGGCTGAGCCTTGCTCCGACAAAACGCTTGCCTGCCTGCCTCCCGAAGGAGACCCGTGCCCATGTCGCCCTACAGCCATAGTGACTGAAATGTGTTCAGCTGAGCTGTACACAAGGGGCAAGTACAGAATCGACAGAACCGCAGCTGAGTCAGTTACCGTGGGGGGGGCTACGAGAAGGCCGCAAGATGACGAAAGTCAACAGGCAGTGGTGGAGGAAGGGAGACACCCGAGTCGGAACCAGTGTCTGACGCCGGCAGTAGAAATGTTGTATCCCTTGACCCGCCAGGCAGAGCAGGGAGTGACCCACCTGGCAAAGAAGGGGGTGAGCCTTTTTTCAACAAAATGCTTGCCTTCCTGCCTCCCAAAGGAGACCTGTGCCCCTGGCGCCCTTCAGCCATAGTGACTGAAATGTGTGCAGCTGAGCTGTACACAAGGGGTGAGTATGGAATCGACAGAACCGCAGCTGAGTCGATTACTGTGAGGGGCTACGAGAAAGCCGCAAGATGATGAAAACTCAACAGAACTGCAGTTGAGTGAAGGCTCGTGGTCACCGCAACAGAACCGCAGCTGAGTTGTGAAGACGTTTCGAGAGAGTAAGAGAGAGTAGACGAAGAAGACGGAGGAGGGAGAGACAAAGATGAAGATAAAGTAGGTTTTGGCGCACCGGGCAAACTGCCAGTCTGTGGGATGGAGAATTCGGCGGACTAACTCTTCTTAACTCTCGATTTGCCACTAAGTAAGTGCTCAGTGGCATGTTAGATATTTTATGGCAACGAAAGTAGTTTCTACCTGGTAAATTTCTATAAAAGAATCAAATTTTCATTAAAAAATAATAATAAAATAAAAAGAAAAGACAAACACGAAAACGTTATATTATCACAGTACAATTCCCCTGCGGAGCAGGTGAAATCTTTCACAGCCAGTCAACGGTGACAATAGTTGAAACGAATGTCGATAGACAGACAGACAGACAGACAGACAGACAGACTGACAGATAGATAGATAGATAGATAGATAGAGAGATAGAGAGATAGAGAGATAGATAGATAGATAGATAATTAGATAGATAGATTGATACATAGATAATTAAATGGATAGATTGATACATAGATACACACATATATATATTATATATATATATATATATATTATATATAGATTAGATTAGATTAGATAGACAGACAGACAGATGGACAGCCAGATAGATAGATAGATAGATAGACAGACAGACAGTTAGATAAGATAGAGATAGATTAGATAGATAGATAGACAATAGATATATATATATATAGATAGATAGATATATAGATAGATATATAGATAGATAGATAGATCAATAGAGATATAGAGAGATAGACAGGCAGACAGTCAGATAGATAGATAGATAGATAGATACTTTAGATTAGATAAGACAGATAGATAGATAGACAGATAGATATATAGATAGATAGATAGATAGATAGATAGATAGATAGATAGATAGATAGATAAATAGATAGATAGATAGATAGACAGATTAGATAGATTAGATAGATAGATTTATAGATAGATAGATAGATAGATAGATAGACAGACAGAGAGATAGATAGATTGATGGATAGATAGATAGATAGATAGACAGACAGATAGATAGACAGACATCTATCTGTCTATCTATCCATCAATCTATCTATCTATCTCCCTATCTGTCTGTCTGTCTGCCTACTTGTCTGTCTGTATGTATGCCTCTCTCTCTATGTATGTGCAGTTTATTGCCAAGTGACGCTATTATAAACCTGTGTTTAATAATAAATGATCTCAGGTTTTTTCTTTGTCAGTGACGCCTGCACGTGTGAATGTTTATCAAACTTCATTCATTTGGCTCTACATTGTTCATACACCAGAAATGGTCACGTTCATACTGTGTATGGTTGTTTATTTGTTTTGCTTTTGTTTTGTTTAGTTTTGTTTTTGTTTCTGTCTCCATTGTTTTTGTGTAAATTTTACAGACACTTCTTTGAATTCTCATCGCATTATGTGCATGACAACTGTATTTAAATGATTATTGATATGCTGTTTTTAAGTGTGTCTATTTAACAGAAATAAAAAAGGATGGAAGAAAAATGTGTGTGGGAGAGGATGGGATGGGCTGCAAATGAGAAATAGAAGCCCCACACAAAGCGAAAAAAAAAAAAGAAAAAGAAAAAGGAAACGAAAGAAAACAAGCGGAGAAAATAAGAAATTGGAGGGGACAAATCATGAGAAACCTAGAAGAAGACCCTGATTAAAGGTTGGAGGAAAATGATAAACAACATTCGATACGCAGATGACACCACCGGGCTGATTGCAGAAAATGAAAGGGACCTACAAAAACCGTGTGAATATAATAGAAATAGAAACCAAACGTACACTCAATTTGTTGGGATGCCAGGGGCTCTTTCAGTATAAATACATGTAGTATCCCCACTATCTGGAAATTCTGTGCTAGAATTTTTTTTCTTCTTTTCTTTCATTCTCTTCCTTGGGATGCCAGGGGGTTCTTTCATGCCGTGGGCTCTTTCAGTATAAATAGTATCCCCACCTTCTGGAAATTCTGTGCCTGAAGTTTCTTCTTTTCTGTCAATTTCTTTGTTTCTGTCTTGTTCCTTTGCTGTATGTCATATGTGTTCTATTAAGCATTGCATTCTTTCTTATTATTCATAATTAGGTACATGTATTAAGATAATTTTTTAGCTGTAGGGAAATGTGATATGCAAAAGCAATGTTAGGAAATTTAAGCCCGTTTTAATTTCTGTTTTAGTGTCCTTAGTTATGTTTATATTTGTATTCATGTTTGTTTGGTTTTATTCAAATCTCCTGGTGGTAAATGGAGTGGATTATGTACGCTTATGCATTGATATGTGTACTTACTTTTTCTTTTCCAGGTGTTTTCTCTTCTTCCAATGAGGTGTGGTGTACTTTATGAGATGGATATAGCCCTGATATGGCTCTGCGCAGACGGCTGGGCTTTAAAGAACAATAACAATAACTGCTCCAAGAAAAAGTAAACAAATGTTGTCTCCCTTTACAATGCGAAGAACTGACAGAAAGAAACAAAAACAAAACAAGCAGACAAAAAAAAAACTTCCTCGATAGTAGAAACTACTCATCATCA
>JAPXFY010002350.1:25000-27907 GCA_030674185.1 Monoplex corrugatus
TCTTTTGTCCTCATCAACTCACTCCCACTCCCTCTCTCTCATCTCATCTCTGTCTATCACATCTAATCTATCTATCTATCTATCTATCTATCTGTCTATCTATCTATCTATCTATCTATCTGTCTGTCTATCTATCTATCTATATATGTCTCTCTATCTATTCTATCTACTTCTATCTATCTGTCTGTCTGTCTTCTATCTATTCTTTTGTCTCCTCTCACCTTGCCTTCTCTCTCTCTCCTCTCTCTCTCTCTCTTTTATCTCTCTCTAACTTTCTCTCTCTTTCTCACTCATCTCTCTCATTCTCTCTCTCACTCTCTCTTTCGCTCTTCTCTCTCTCTTTTATCTCTCTCTCCCTTCTCTCTCTCTTCACTCTCTCTCTCTCTCTCCTCTCATCTCTCTCTGTCTCTTTCCATCTGTCTGTCTGTCCGTCTCTCTGTCTCTTTCTCTCGCTGTCCCTGTCTCTCTCTCTGTCCACTCTCTTTCTTTCTTCTGCTCTCCCTCTCACTCTCTCTCTCTCTCTCCCCATTGCATCCTTGTCTCTGTTTCTGATCTGTCTACACTCTCGTCCTCCCTCCCCCGTCTCTCTGTCAACATAACAGGTATCTGTTGATGCTGTTTGCTTTGGCTGTGTCTTGTGCTCTGTGGTTTTATCAATGAATATTGATATAACCATGTTCAAGAGAAGTAAAACAGCGTTGTCTCCCATTGCAACAGAAAGAACCAACAAACGAATTGAAAGAAAGATCGAAAAACTAGAAAGAATTAAGCAAGTTTACAAATAAAAGGCTTTTTTTTCTCTCTCAACAGCCCGCTGGTAATGGCCCTCACGGCACGGGGGATCCACAATGCCCGAGGGGCCAGCCCACTGTGGGTCGCTTGGCATTTCCCAAGGTGACCATGCGCTCTGTCCGGAAAGGGACAGAGATGTTGGAGCAGGGGCACAAGCAGGCAGTGGGGGAGGAAGGAAGACAAGCGGGTCGGACCTAGAGTCTGACGCCCGTCACAGAGGCGTTGTCTCCGTTGACCCACCTGGTGAAGCAGGGGCTGAGCCTTGCTCCGACAAAACGCTTGCCTGCCTGCCTCCCGAAGGAGACCCGTGCCCATGTCGCCCTACAGCCATAGTGACTGAAATGTGTACAGAATCGACAGAACCGCAGCTGAATCAGTTACCGTGGGGGGGGGGGGGGGGCTACGAGAAGGCCGCAAGATGACGAAAGTCAACAGGCAGTGGTGGAGGAAGGGAGACACCCGAGTCGGAACCAGTGTCTGACGCCCGCAGTAGGAATGTTGTCTCCTTTGACCCGCCAGGCAGAGCAGGGAGTGACCCACCTGGCAAAGCAGGGGGTGAGCCTTTTTTTTCGACAAAATGCTTGGCTTCCTGCCTCCCAAAGGAGACCTGTGCCCGTGGCGCCCTTCAGCCATAGTGACTGAAATGTGTGCTGCTGAGCTGTACACAGGGGGCGAGTATGGAATCGACAGAACCGCAGCTGAGTCGATTACTGTGAGGGGCTACGAGAAAGCCGCAATATGACGAAAACTCAACAGAACTGCAGCTGAGTTGCGAAGACGTTTCGAGAGAGAAGAGAGAGTAGACGAAGAAGACGGAGGAGGGAGAGACAAAGATGAAGATAAAGCGGGTTTTGGCGCACCGGGCAAACTGCCAGTCTGTGGGATGGAGAATTCGGCGGACTAACTCTTCTTAACCCTCGCTTTGCCACTGAGTGCTCAGTGGCATGCTAGAGATTTTATGGCAACGAAAGTAGTTTCTACCTGGTAAATTTCTATAAAAGAATCAAATTTTCATTAAAAAATAATAATAAAATAAAAAGGAAAGACAAACACGAAAACGTTATATTATCACAATACAATTCCCCTGCAGAGCAGGTCAAATCTTTCACAGCCAGTCAACGGTGACAATAGTTGAAACGAATGTCGATAGACAGACAGACAGACAGACAGACTGACATGACAGATAGATAGATAGATAGATAGATAGATAGATAGATAGATAGATAGATAATTAGATAGATAGATTGATGCATAGATAATTAGATAGATAGATTGATACATAGATACATAGATATATAGATTAGATTAGATTAGATAGACAGACAGACAGATGGACAGACAGATAGATAGATAGATAGATAGATAGATAGACAGACAGATAGATAGATAGATAGATAGATAGATCGATAGATAGATAGAGAGATAGAGAGATAGAGAGATAGACAGGCAGACAGTCAGATAGATAGATAGATAGATTAGATTAGATTAGATTAGATAAGACAGATAGATAGATAGACAGACAGACAGACATATATATATAGATAGATAGATATATAGATATATAGATAAATAGATAGATAGATAGACAGACAGACAGATAGATTAGATTAGATATATTTATAGATAGATAGATAGACAGATAGATAGATAGATAGATAGATAGATAGGTAGATAGATAGATAGATATATAGATAGACAGACAGATATATAGATAGATTGATGGATAGATATAGATAGATAGATAGATATAGATAGACAGACAGATATATAGACAAACATCTATCTGTCTATCTGTCTATCCATCAATCTATCTCTCTATCTCCCTATCTGCCTGTCTGTCTGCCTACCTGTCTGTCTGTCTGTATGCCTCTCTCTCTATGTATGTGTAGTTTATTGCCAAGTGACGCTATTATAAACCTGTGTTTAATAATAAATGATCTCAGATTGAAGGGTCTTTTTTTTCTTTCTTTTTTTACGAGTTCTTTGTAAGTGACGCCTGCACGTGTGAATGTTTATCAAACTTCATTCATTTGGCTCTACATTGTTCATACACCAGAAATGGTCATGTTCACACTATGTATGGTTGTTTATTTGTTTTACTTTGTTTTGTTTAGT
>JAPXFY010002351.1:7500-10000 GCA_030674185.1 Monoplex corrugatus
TGTGTGTGTGTGTGTTGTGTGTGTGTGTGTGTGTGTGTGTTGTGTGTGGTGTGTGTGTGTTTGTGTGTGTGTGTGTGTTGTGTGTGTGTGTGTGTTGTGTGTGTGTGTGTGTGTGTGTGTGTGTTGTGTGTGTGTGTGTGTGTTTGTGTGTGTGGTGTGTGTGTGTGTGTGTTTGTGTTGTGTGTGTTGTGTGTGTGTGTTTGTGTGTGTGTGTTTGTGTGTGTGTTTTGTGTGTTGTGTGTGTGTGTGTGTTGTGTGTGTGTGTGTGTTTTGTGTGTGTGTGTTTGTGTTTGTTGTGTGTGTTGTTGTGTGTGTGTAGTGTGTGATTTGTGTGTGTGTGTGATGGTGTGTGTGTGTGTAGGTGTGTGTGTGGTGTGTGTGTAGTGTGTATTTTTGGTGTGTGTGTGGGTATTGGTGTGTGTCATGTGTGTGTATTTATTTGATAATAATATGCATGAACAATGGCGCATTTAATTCTAAAACAAAACAAAGCAAAGCAAAGCAAAGCAAAACAAAACAAAGCAAAGCAAAGCAAAGGCAAAACAAAACAAAGCAAAGCAAAGCAAAGGAAAACAAAACAAAAGCCAAAGCAAAGCAAAGGAAAACAAACAAAACAAAAACAAAGCAAAGCAAAGAAAAACAAACAAAACAAAGCAAACAAAGGAAAGGAAACAAACAAACAGCAAACAAAACAAAAAAGAAAAAAACGAAACAAAACAAAGCAAACAAAGAAACAAAACAAAACAAAGCAAAGCAAAAGAAAACAAACAAAAGCAAAGCAAAGGAAAACAAAACAAAGCAAAGCAAAGCAAAGAGAAACAACAAACAAAACAAAACAAAACAAAGAAAGCAAATCAAGGAAGGAACACAAACAAACAACAAACCAAAATAAACAAAAAACAAACATACAAAAGAACAAAACAAAACAAAACAAAGCGAAGCAAAAGCAAGACAAAAATATCAATATTTGCTTGTTTGCTTGTGTATTTTCGTGGTCTGGTCTGTTTTAGTGACTACGAATGTCCTTCGTTGTCATTTTTAGCAGGGAATGGCAGCACAATATATACATAATTCATTGTCTGACTGTTTGTCTATAAAAAGGACAAATTGACTTTTCATTAAAATTTCACGACCGCGATGGCATGCCGGGTTTTTCCGTGACCTGATGCATATATATGCAAAAGTGTGTGTGTTTGAGGGTGTACATGTGTGTGTGTGTTTGTATGTGTGAGTGTGTGTGTGTGTGTGTGTGTGTGTGTGTGTGTGTGTGTGTGTGTGTGTGTGTGTACGTGTGTGTTCGTTTTGTAGTTTAAAAGTTGTTTTTTTTTCACTATAAGTGGTATTAAACGATGTGTGTGTGTGTGTGTGTGTGTGTGTGTGTGTGTGTGTGTGTGTGTGTGTGTGTGTGTGTGTGTGTGTGTGTGTGAGCGCGTGCGCGTTTGAGTGTGTATATGCGTCTCTCTCTGTCTCCCTCTCTCTCTCTATTTCTCTCTCTCTCTCTCTCTCTCTCTCTCTCTCTCTCTCTCTTTGTCTCTGTCTTTCTGTCTGTCTCCCTCTCTCTCTCTATCTCTGTATGTCTGTCTGTCTGTCTGTCTGTCTCTCTCTCTCTCTCTCTCTGTGCCTCCATCTCCATCCCTGTTTCACTGCCATTGTCTCTGTCTGTCTGTCTCCCCCCCCTCTCTCTCTCTCTCTCTGCCAGCCTGCTGTTTGTACATGTATTCAGAGGTGTTGGTCTATAGCAATGTTGACATATACAGCAATCGTTTGGTATTTTACTGACGTCGTTGTTTTGTTATTTTTTAACCTTTGTTGATGATGACGACGACGACGATGACAATATTATTACTACCACTACTTCTACATGAACTTCTGCTACTAAAAAAAGAGTAAAGATGATGATAACGACGATGACGATGATGATGTGCTATCAACACTGAAACAAAAACATTACCACTTTTGATATTAGTGCTTTGAAAGACAGGGAGACAGTGGAGCATTTTATTGGGATGAGTAAAGGGCTATTGTTGGTGACCTTCAAAATAAGTGAAAAGATGAGATCTAAACTTTTTGCATTGACTGATCGATCGAAAGTGGAAAAACAAAAATTTGTATTAAGGGATCCAATCCAATAAAGGAAAAAAAAAAGACATAGAAACAAGTGTAGGGGAATAGACTACCGAAACTACAATATATCATGTACACTCGCTTTTATAACATGTCTATTGTACTTTTGGCGTTGTGACCACTATCTACGTCCCTCATTCCAAGTACCCTCCAGCATCATTATCATCATCATATGCCCTTCCGAATGGTGTTGGCGATAATGGCCCTCCATATGCACCTGTCCCTTGTCGCCGCAAGCACGTCTTCCACCCTCTTTGTCCTTAGCCACCCTGCAAATCCGTCCAATATTTTCTCCCTGAGTCTACCTGGTATTCTCTTTCCCTCCAGCTTTCCTGCTGTGACCAGGTGCTCTAATTCCCCTTTCCTCAACAAATGG
>JAPXFY010002351.1:22500-25000 GCA_030674185.1 Monoplex corrugatus
AAAAAAAAAGAAAAGAAAATTTAAGTATACATATCAATGCATTCGCACACATAGTCTAAGGACATGTGCCTGACGTCGACCACTCCGTCCAATTTATCGCACAGGGGATTAAAAAACACACACTTGAGTACAAATCTAAACATACCTAAGGACATCAAAACATATTAAAAACGGACAAAAATTACCAAAAATTGCTTCCGCATATCTCACGTCCCTAGAGCCGAAAATGCACTTAATACACTAACCCAATTATCAATCCTAAGAAAAAGTATGTAAGACTTTATCGAATACTTACAGTTGAATGGACCAGCAAGGCAGAAAATTATAGGAAGAAAGGAAAGGAACAAGGCAGAAACAAACAGAAAAGAGGAATTTTCTAGCACAGAATTTCCAGGTGGGGATACCGTTTATCCTGAAAGAGCCCCCCGGCATCCCACGGGGGAGCAAAAGCCTTAAGCCTGCGCATATACGCATGAGCTGTAAAAGGAATTCAGAAAATTATAACAGAAAAGAGGACATTTCTAGCACAGAATTTCCAGAAAGTGGGGATACCGTTCATCCTGAAAGAGACCCCCCCCCCCCCCCGGGCATCCCCACGGGGGAGCAAAAGCCTTTAAGCCTGCACATATACGCATGAGCTTGTAAAACGAAGTCATAAAATTATTATGGTACGACCATTGATGAATTTTCTCTCTCTTCTGATTCGTGTTATTGTGGTGACATTTAGTAAAGGGAACGGCTGGGTCGCCAGCTACGCTACATATGGAATGAGTGTGTTCTGGGGCCAGTTAACAAAGAGAGAGTAACGGGATATGATCTGATACTGCACGAACGTCGACGCGGTTAAAGTGACGATGCAACAATGAAGGCGGTGTGTTCTTTGAACCAATTATTGATAAACACTCATACGCACATGCACCACATGCACACACACACACACACACACACCACATGCTCGCCTAGCTCGTATGCGCACAAACACAAAAACACACAATACACGCACTATCTTTCTCTGTCTCTGTCTGTCTGTGTGTGTGTCTGTCTGTCTGTCTGTCTATATGTCTGTCTGTCTGTCTGCCTGCCTGCCTGTCTGGCTGGCTGGCTGGCAGGCTGGCTCTCTCTCTCTCTCTCTCTCTATGTCCCTCTCTGTCTCTCTGTCTCTGTCTCTCTCTCTCTCATGTATATATATATATAATATATATATATATATATATATATATGTGTGTGTGTATGCGTGTGTGTGTGTGTGTGTGTGTGTGTGTGTGTGTGTGTGTGTGTGTGTGTGTGCGTCTTCCGTCTTTCTGTCTGCATCTCTCTCTCTCTCTCTCTCTCTCTCTCTCTCTCTCTCTCTCTCTCTCTTCTCTATCTATCTATCTATCTATCTATCTATCTGTCTCTATCTCTCTATCTATTTCTCTCTCTCTCTCTATCTGGCTATCTATCTATCTATCTATTTGTCTATCTGTCTATCTATCTATCTACCCCGCCCCCCTTTATCTATTTCTCTCTTTCTCTCTGTCTGTGTGTTTGTCTCTTTCGCTCTGTCTCTCTGTTTTTCTCTGTCTCTGTCTCTGTCTCTGTCTGTCTGTCTCTCTCTTGTCTCCCTATATCTCTCTCTCTCTCTCTGATTCTCTCTCTCTCCCTCTCTCTCTCTCCACTCTTTTTGTTTCTCTGTCTCCCTTCTCTCTCTCTCTCTCTGTCTCTCTCTTTTTTCTCTCCTCTGTCCCCCCCCCCTCTCTCTCTGTCCCTCTTCTGTACCCCTCCTCTCTCTCTCTCTCTCTCTTTCTCTATTTGGGGAGAGGAACAGATGTAGGCAGACCGATCAGATCATTTTCGCCCCTGATTGAATTTCTTTGCTTTTTGATTAATTGCATTTCCATTCAAACTTTTTGTAGCTCATTATAACAGCCGACTGCAAGGCAGATATCTCGAGTTCAATCCCAGCATACGTCATGAAAATCGATTTGTTCATTGCTAATGATCATCATCATGTGCCCTGCCGCATGGTGTTGGCGATCATGGCCCCCCCATACATATCTATCCCTTGTCGCTGCAAGTACATCTTCCACCCTGTCTGTCCTCTGCAAGCCACCCTGCAAGTCCGTCCAGTATTTTCTTATTGGGTCTACCTGATGTTCTCTTTCCCTCCAGCTTTCCTGTTGTGACCAGATGTTCTAATTCCCCTTTTCTCGAAAATGGCCTATAAATGTTGCTTGTCTTTTCCTAATCTTCTTTATCAATGATCTTCTTGTGTCTACCCCCATCAAGACTGTCTCGTTTGTTTTCTTTGCTGTCCATGGAACTCTCAACATTCTTCTTAGAAACCAAATTTTGGCTGCCTCAATCTTGTTCTGGCTTTGCGTGCTTACTGTCCACGCCTCACAACCGTATAACATTATCGGTTCTATATAACATTCAAGAACTCTCTCCCTGATGTCAATTGATAGGCATTTGTTGGCAAGAACGCTTTTCATCTTCTTGAATGCTGTTTTTTCTTGGC
>JAPXFY010002352.1:0-2500 GCA_030674185.1 Monoplex corrugatus
TAACAATCGGCAGCGTCCTCACACGCCTTTATGCCAAAATTTTGGCAAAGCGTCTCTCTGATGCCGTACCCCTGAACCCGATTCAGAGAGGGTTCATCCCAGCCCCTGGGGTGAGTGAGAACACCATCCTCCTCAAGCGGATCATCAGAGAGGCCAAAAAGAAGAAGGGTACATTAGCGGTTGCCTTTCTGGACTTGGCCAAAGCTTTTGACACTGTTTCACATGACCTGGTCCGGAAAGGTATGGAGAGGTTTGGGATCACGCAGCACCTCTGTGGGGTGATCGAGGATTTGTACGAAGGTGCAACGACTCGATTCACAGTCAGAGGGGGTGTGACGGGTCCCATACAGATACGGAGTGGAGTCAAGCAAGGTGACCCAATTTCGCCTGTCCTCTTTGACATAGCGATGGACCCTCTCTTCTTCCTATTGGAGGAAGAAGGCGTAGCTTGGAAAGCAGGACGAGGAACACCAGTCGTGGCCATGGGATACGCGGATGACACAGCAGTGCTCAGTCGAACGCAAGATGGGATGCGTCGGAATCTGAGACTTGTGTCCCGCTTCTGCGACGCGGTCGGACTGCAATTGAACGTGAACAAAAGCTGCGCCTTTCTTGTGAAATCCACGGGCAAAACTTTCACGGTCAATGATGATGACCCCTTTCTGGCCAATGAGCAACCAGTCCCATGGGTTGCGCCCGACCAGAAAACGACATACCTCGGTAAGCAGTTCGGTCCCTGGATTGGCCTGGAGCGTCCTGAACTGGTGGATCAGATCAGGGTATGGGGCGAAAGAATCCGGAAGGCACCGCTTAAGCCAGAACAAAGATTGGAAATCTGGCGGGACACCGTGCTTCCGAGACTCGCCTCAGCCCTGATCAACACCGAAGCTCCAAAAACGCATATGTGTGAGCTGGATTCGTTGGTCCGCAGGGAGGTTAAGCTTTGCTTGCACCTCCCAGAGCAAACAACGAATCATCTGTTCTACCACACCACTGCGAAGAGGGGGTCTAGGGCTGATCGAGCTAGTGACTCATGTCCCGAGGTGTGAGGATAAGATCCTAAAGGGCATGGTGGACTCCACTGATGAATACATCGTCCGTTTAGTGGAGGCCCTTGGGATCCCTCAAGAGTCGTTGACCATGACTTCCCCTGCCAGAGCGAATACCCACCACAAAGAATGGGCCCAACAGCCAGTGCAGGGGAAGGGAGTCGTCAGCTGGGCCTACCATCCTGCTGCCAACCACTGGCTGAAGGGCAGGACATACACGAGTGGCGAGTTCACCGCCGCATTACAGCTCCGAACCAGTACGTACCCAACAAGGGAAGTCATGGCCAGGTTTTCTCCTGGCCTGACCGCTACGTGCCGTCGATGTGGTCAAACCACAGAGACGGTTGGACATATTTCTGGAGCGTGTGCGGTGGTGAAAAAAGCGAGAATTAAACGCCATGAATCGGTGTGTTCTGTCCTCGCGAAAAAGGCGGCAGGAGTAGGCTGGAAGGTCCACTGGGAGCCTACCTTCATAGTTGATGGCTCCGCCCTCAGACCAGATCTTGTCTTGGTCCGAAGGGACACTGCCATCCTAGTTGACCCCACCGTCGTATGGGATGGCAGCAAAGAGGACCTGGCGAAAGCCAGACGGGCCAAGGCAACCAAGTACCAATGCCTTGCACCGGCCCTAATTGACCGATACTTGCCCGACGTGAAGGCACCAAAAGTCCTCATAGAAGGATTGCCCGTCGGAGCAAGAGGGGGCTGGTGCAAGAGCAACGACTGGCTCCTGAGGCAAATGAACATCAGCCGAAAGGCTGGTGCCAAATCACTGTCTCTTAGAGCCCTGGGGGGGACGATTCGTCTCCTCCAAATTTTCATGGATATGTCCTTTACGCGGGCCGCCTCAAGATAGTACTCGCTACACCTTTTGTGTCTCTCTCACAGCGAAGATAGGTAGTCCAGCGTGTCACGAAAACGAGACTGCCCACCCGGGGCTGAAAGACGGGGAACGAGGAAGTTTTGATCTTCCTCCAAGCTAATTAGCCAAATGCCTCGTCATCTAATTAGTGACGCGCATGAATGGATTAACGAGATTCCCACTGTCCCTATCTACTATCTAGCGAAACCACAGCCAAGGGAACGGGCTTGGCGGAATCAGCGGGGAAAGAAGACCCTGTTGAGCTTGACACTAATCCGACTTTGTACCTCGTATACTTGGCAGCCTGTCCAAGTCCACACACACAAACACACACACACACACACACACACACACGCACAAAGGCATATACACACAGAAAGAGAGAGATCTGGCGAGGGCGGGGTGATATCTACGACCTAGCCGTGACATTATGCCCCTGTGACGTGCCGTCAGTCGTAGCCTACCTGCAATCAACTACGCTTGCCCATTGTTGTGTGTGAGCACAGGGGAGGGACGGGTACGGGTGAGAAGCACTGTTTACACATGATGGTCACGGTGACACGAGCGGCCAGGCAGCCACCCCCGGACG
>JAPXFY010002352.1:7500-27897 GCA_030674185.1 Monoplex corrugatus
TGCAAAGAGAGAAACAGAGACAGACAGACAGAGAGAAAGAGAGAGAGGGGGATATAGACACAGAGAGAAGGAGAGAGAGAGACACACACACACAAAGAGAGAAAGAGAGGGAGATGCTGAGAGAGAGAAGTGAGAGAGAGACAGATACAGAGAGAGAGGGGGGAGAGAGAGGGGAGAGAGAGAAAGAGACGCAAGAGAGAAACAGAGACAGACAGACAGAGAGAAAGAGGAGAGGGGGATATAGACAGAGAGAGAAGGAGAGAGAGAGAGACACACACACAAAGAGAGAAAGAGAGGGAGACGCTGAGAGAGAGAAGTGAGAGAGAGACAGATACAGAGAGAGAGGGGGAGAGAGAGGGGAGAGAGAGGAAGAGAGAGAGAAAGAGGTGGAGAGAGAGAGAAGAAAGAGGGGGAGATAGAGACAGAGAGAGAGAGACAAAAAAGATTAGAGAGAGACAGAAAGATAGATACAGAGGCAGAGAGAGAGAGAGACAAAAAAGATTAGAGAGAGACAGAAAGATAGATACAGAGGCACAGAGAGAGAGAGTGGCAGACACACAGACAGACAGAGAAGAGGTGAAAGAGAGAGAGAGGGGAGAGAGAAAGAATGTTGAAAGAGAGAGAGAGGGAGAGAGAAAGAATGTGTGAAAGAGAGAGAGAGAGGGGAGAGAGAAAGAATGTGTGAAAGTGAAAGAGAGAGAGAGGGGAGAGAGAAAGAATGTGTGAAAGTGAAAGAGAGAGAGAGAGAAACAGAGAGAGAGAGTAGAATCGAGTCCAGGCCTTTATGTGAACAACATACAGCGTCCCCCCGCCCCCGCCCCCCCCCCCCCACCATTCTTTGATATTTTAATTTGTTTCACTTGTTGCGTGACCTGCTGTGATTTCAAAGAATGAGAAGAGTCCACCTGAGCTCTCTTTAGAATAAAGATGACAGATGGCCGAGATATTACATAGCTCACGAAAAAAAAATGATGGTAGTACAATGCCCATGTAGAGCTGAAGGTGAAGCCCAGTGGTTTTAAAGCATCTACCTAGGACGTGACAAACACAGGTTCCAATTACGGACAGGACAGAGATTTTTCCTCCCCCCCCCCCCACTAGATCTTAATAATAATAATAATATATTTTATTTATATAGCGCAAAATCTTGATAAAATCAAATCTAAGCGCTGAGCGTATACATGCATACATACCTACATACATATGAGCGTATACATGCATACATACATGCTTACATACTTACACACATAAATCTAAGCTGAGCGTATACATGCATACATACATACATACATAAATCTAACCGTATACATACATACATACATACATACGTACGCACATGCATACATAATAATTACAATATTTATATAGCGCAAATCTCGACAAAATCAAATCCAAGCACCGAAAAGACACACACGCACCCCACGCACGCACGCACACACACCACACACACACACACACACACACACCCACACACACACACACACACACACACACACATGCATGGCCACAAATGGGAAGAAAAGAATAAAAGCAATAAAAGCAAGAATAAAACCAATGGAAAACCACAGAGAGCACATCATATACAATTATATATTAAAACAAAGTGATTCCCCTCCGAGCGGAGACAGGCTGCAGAGAGGGGTTGAGTGAGGTTAGGATTTTATGCAGAGGAGAAAAGGTGAGTTTTGAGAGCGGACTTGAAGGAGGCAAAAGTAGGTTGCTGACGGACTGAGAGAGGAAGTTTGTTCCAGGAGAGTGGACCAGAAACAGAGAAGGCTCGTGGACCATAGGTATTGAGCTTAGTGCGTGGAAAGCGAAAAGTCGAGGATCGAGGCAGAGCGGAGGGTACGTGCGGGAAGATAGATCTCAAGTAGGCTTGACAGGTAACGGGGGCTGCGTTATTGAGGCTTTTGTAGCACATGGTGTCTAGTTTGTACTGTATGCGCTTTGATACAGGGAGCCAGTGAAGTTGTGCCAGGAGAGGAGATATGTGGTCAGCTTTTTTCTTTTTGAGTACAAGGCGTACAGCATTGTTTTGAATGCGCTGTAGGATGTGAATGGTGGAGGCAGGAAGACCAGACAGGAGTGAATTGCAATAGTCAATGCGAGACATTATGAAGGAGAGAACGAGTTTTGCAGTTGTTTCGACAGAGAGATACTTCCTGATCAGCCTTATACGATGGAGATGATAGTAGCAAGATCTGGTAGTTTGAGAAACAAAGTTGTTCATGGAGAGGGTAGAGTCAATGCAGACACCAAGGTTTTAGCTGAATCAGAAATTGGGACTGATGTGTTTACATAATGGGAGAGAAAGAGGAGGCAGCTGGGAAAGCTTCTGACGGGTGCCAATGAGGATAGCTTCTAGTTTCTGTCTTGTCGTCATTAAGCTGAAGTCTATTGTGTGTCATCCAGTTCTTAATGTCCGAGTAACACTCAGTGGTGCGAGTCAACAGGCGCTGTATATTATCAGGTGAGTCACTGTCTTGAAGTTGGGTGTCATCAGCATAGAAGTGGTGTTTTTATAGAGTGGGAGTTGATGATGGTGGACAGGGGGGGAGGTATAAAGAGTGAAAAGAACAGGGCCAAGGACAGATCCTTGTGGAACACCACAGGTCAGCTATGCAGGTTGAGAGTAAGTGCCATTGATGAGAACAGTTTGTTTTCTGTTTGATAAATACGAAGTGAAAAAGGAGAGAGCAATGTCAGAGATGCCAAAAGTATGATGAAGTCTAGAAAGGAGAATACCATGGTCAATGGTATCGAAGGCTGCAGACAGATCAAGGAGTGTGAGGAGAGAGACTTTGCCAGTATCAGTTGCAAGGAGGAGATTGTTGAGAATGTGTAGTAGGGCAGTTTCAGTGCTATGGCACTGGCGGTAGGCTGACTGGAAAGGATTGAGGAGATTGTTGGCAGACAGGGGAGAGTTCAGCTGGTTGAGGACGACCTTTTCAAGGAGTTTTGACAAAAAGAGAGATTAGAGATAGGCCTGTAATTTTTCAGTTCATTTGGGTCTAAATTGTGTTTCTTGAGGAGAGGGTGAACAATAGCAGACTTGAAAGAATCTGGGACAGTTCCAGTTTGAAAAGAAGTGTTGATGATGTCAGTGATGAATGGGAGGAGAGTAGGGAGACAATCGGAGTAGAGAGAACCTGGAAGAGGATCCAGTTCGCAGGTTTTGAACGACATGGATCTGATTGTGTTGAAAATTTCTTCTTGTGAGACTGGGGTAAAAGTAGTGAGAGGTGTGCCAGAGAAGGAAGGGTCAGGTGGGCATGGTTGACAGGGTGTCCTATCAAGCCTGTCACGAAGAGTTTGTATTTTGGTGGTGAAATACTTAGAGAATACAGATGGGAGTTCTTCATTTGTATGTTTTGTTGGGAGAGGTAAGTCTTTTCGTGTGCCAAGGAGATGATTCATGGTTGTAAAGAGTTCTTTTGAAGAAGAGGCATTCAGGATTTTGGTTTGGAAATAGCTTGTTTTTGCAGATGCAATGAGTGTGGATACTTTTGTTTTAGAGGCTTGGAAAAGTTGCCTGTGTACAGTGAGTTTGGATTTGCGCCAGCGGCGCTCTGCTCTGCGGCGGGCACGTTTTGCACAGGCAATCCCATGAGTGAGCCAGGGGGTAGGGGGGCGGTCAGGTAAAAGACGGATTGTGGCTGGAGCATGAGTGTCCAGAAGATGGTGGAGAGTAGTATAGAATTCATCGGCAAGGTTATGTGACTTTTCAGAAAGGAGACGGGAGCATCAGATGAAAATGTGGAGAAGTCGATAGATTTGAGATTGCGTCGAGTCACTGTGCGCGTGGTACGGGAAGGAGGAGAAATGTCAAGAGAACAGAGAATTGCAGAGTGGTCAGATGGAAGGGCTGAAGTTAGACGGGTAGAAAGAACTAAGCAGTTGTTAGTAGCGGAATTGTGGTGATCACGAGAAATGATCCAGTCAAGAATGTGACCTTTTTGATGGGTTGGTTCAGAAATGTGTTGAGTCATAATTGTGATTGGACAGAGAGTTGATGATATGTCTTGTGTCCTAACGGTGAGTGTTGTCATAGTGGACATTGATGTCACCTAGAATGATGAGATTTCCAGGTAAGAGGCAGTAGTGGTCAAGCAGTTGGTCAAAGTCAGAGAGAAACGTGGATGTGGTGAGTTTTTTTGGGCAGAGCTAGGTGGGGGTCGATAGACACAGGAGAAGGTGATGGGGTGAGGGGTGGATTGGAAGGATACTTCAACGTGCTCGAAAGAAGGATGGGAGAAAGGCAGAGACTGCGAGAAAGATAGACGGGAATGGAGTGAGTCGTTGTAGAGGATGGCGATACCGCCACCTCGAGATGAGCGATGGAAAGAAGCAAGCCTGTAACCACTGGGAGTGAGGCTAGCATGTATAGGTTCATGACCATTAAGTGGTGGTCTAGATGTTAGTGGTGTTCTTGTTTTGATGAGAGGATAAACCAAGGTCCTGTGTTCAGAAGGTAGTCAGCGCACCCTTGAAGATCTCACGGCAACAAAGGAGTTTGTCACTGGCAAAATTCTGGAGACAAATCCCACTTTCATTATAAAAAAAACAAAAATACACACACACACACACACACACACACACACACACCACACACACACACACACACGCACGCACGCACACACACACACACACACACACGCACACACACAAATAAAATAAAATAGAAATGAAATGAAATAATATAAAGAAAGTAAAATAAAATGAAATAGAACTA
The DNA here is from genome assembly GCA_030674185.1 of Monoplex corrugatus. NCBI lineage: Eukaryota > Metazoa > Mollusca > Gastropoda > Littorinimorpha > Ranellidae > Monoplex > Monoplex corrugatus. The sequence continues at coordinate 12,233 of JAPXFY010002352.1, forward strand.
AAAAAAAATAAAATAAAATAAGCAGTTGCGCTGAAGAAGTCGGCCGGATCGCCGATGAAAGCTACGCAGTAAGTGGCTTTTTTATCACTGAGAGACAGGTTCAGCTAGGTAGTCAAAATAAAATAAAATGAAATAAAATAAAATAAAATAAAATAAAATGAAATAAAAAAAATAAATAAAATAAAATAAAATAAAATAAAATGAAATAAAATAAAATAAAATAAAATAAAATGAAATAAAATAAAATAAAATAAAATGAAATAAAATGAAATAAAATAAAATAAAATAAAATAAAATGAAATGAAATAAAATAAAATAAAATAAAATGAAATAAAAATAAAATAAAATAAAATAAAATAAAATGAAATAAAATAAAATAAAATAAAATGAAATAAAATAAAATAAAATAAAAATAAAATAAAATGAAATAAAATAAAATGAAACAAAATAAAATAAAAATAAAATAAAATAAAATGAAATAAAATAAAATGGAATAAAATGAAATAAAATAAAATGAATGAAATGAAATGAAATGAAATGAAATGAAATGAAATAAAATAAAACAAACTGAAGTAAAATAAATGTTAATTAAAACTGAAGTAAAATCAAATAAAATAAAATAAAACAAAATAAAATAAAATAAAATAAAATAAAATAAAATAAAATAAAATATAATAAAATAAAACAAAACTGAAGTAAAATGAAATTTAATTAAAACAAGTAAAATAAAATAAAATAGAATAGAACAAAATAAAATAAAAAAAGATAAAATAATAAAACAAAAGAAAATAAAATAAATGAAATAAAATAAAACTGAAAACAAATAAGAACTGAAATAAAAAAATTCAAAGTAAAATGAAATAGATTACAACAAAATAAAATAAAACAAAATAAGCAAAACAAAATAAAGTAAAATAAAACAGAATAAACTAAAATAAAACAACATAAGATAAAAATAAAATAAAACAAAATGATACGTTAAAAAAGGCTTGCACTGCACTGCGGTTTATGCACTAAAAATGGGCGGCGATGCATCGCGGCGACCCATTGTTCCCCGGGAGAACAGTCCGAATTTCACATTGTGATTCCAGCAAAGAAAGAAAGAAAGAAACAAACAAACAAACCAACAAACAAATGAATAAATAAAATGAATAAACAAACACTAATAATTATAACCATTATTCTCTTTACTGTTCCCTACTTCCCCCATGCTCTTTGTCTGTCTGCCTGCCTGTCTGTCACTGTCTGTCTGCCTGTCTGTCTATCTGCTTGTTCTGTCTGCCTGTTTGTCTGTCTGTCTGCCTGTCTGTCTGTCACTGTCTGTCTACCTGCCTGCCTTCCCCCTGCCTGCCTGTCTATCTGTCGTCCTGTCTACCTGCCTGTCTGTCTGCCTGTTTGTCCGTCTGTCTGCCTACCCCACCCCCACTCTCTCTCTTTCTCTCTCTTTCTTCTCCTCTTTTCTCTCTCTCCCTCTTTCTCTCTCTCTCTCTTTCTCTGTCCTCTCTTTCTCTCTCTTTCTCTCTCTCCTTCTTTCTCTCCCTTTCTCTGTCTCTCTTTCTTTCTCTCTCTCTTTCCTCTCTCTCTCTTTCTCTCTATCTTTTTCTCTCTCTCTTTTCTCTCTCTCTCTTTCTCTCTCTCTTTCTCTCTCTCTTTCTCCTCTCTCTATTTCTCTCCTCCTCTTCTCTCTCTCTCTCTTTCTCTCCTCCCTCTCTTTCTCTCTCTCCTCCCTCTCTCTTCTTTCTCTCTCCTCTCCTCTTTCCTCTCTTCTCTTTCTCTCTCTCTCTCTCTCTCCACACGAAGAATTGTTTGCAGTCAGAATTGCCAGCTGTGCAACACACCACATTAACTGAAAACATAATCTTATTTTATGTTGATAACAACTACCCATAGACTCCATGTCCGATCTTTCTCTCTATCTTTCTCTCTCTCTCTTTCTCTCTCTCCTCTTTCTCTCTCTCTCTCTCTCCTCTCTCGCTCGTTCTCTTTCTTAATCCTTCTGGGGAAAGTAGACATTTCAGAAATGCAAATTGAAAAACAGTTTACTCGAATAACACTTCTTTTAGGAAATGTCTTTCCACAACATGCCATATAGAAAAATCTAGTCCAAAGTGACGTGGAATTTGCACACTTTGGAGAAAAATGATAGCCATATCTTTTATCTTGTTATTGTTATTATTGTTTAAAGCCCACCTGACTGCTTAGAGCCATATCAGGGTTTAGTTTCATCTGTTACAGACCAAGTTATACTAATATGTCAACACTGTCTTTATATGTGTAACATTGTTGTTGTTGTTATTCTTCGTTGTCACATTGTAATGTTAGATGTCCGGTTGTTGTGAAACAAAAAGTTTTTAAGAAAAGTTATGCTAATCGCTTATCCATTTACGACATCAAAATATGAACGTTTTTCTCAAAACTTTGCCCGTACACATTTCGTCTGATTCTGTACGTTTTTGGTGTTGATGATACTCCATGTGCATCTGTAGTTCTTTTTTGACTGAAGATGTGGATGTCTATGTATATATGTTGAATTTGATCTCTTGTGTGCTTAAAATTTTGCTTTGCTAATTTTTTTTGTCTTGATATCTTGTTGAAAGTGGATGAAAATATAAATTTTTAACGTTTTTGGACTGATGAGTGTTCAAGTCAGTGTCTCTTTCGCTAACCCACTTCGTGGAGTTGAATGATGTCAAACACATAATGTCCTGCCTCACAACGAGACTTACTTCTTGTCTTGTCATTTCATCAGAAAGTGGATTTTCTCATAAAAAAAAATGGGGGGTGTGCTTGTTAATGTTGCCTTGACTGCCTGTGATAACAACAAATGAAGGAGCATTCAACATTGAGGGAACACAGTCGACTGACTGTTACTCAGGATAGGCAATAGACAAATGATGCAGTTGAAAGGTAACTGAAACTGAACAGACCAGAACTGAAAAGGAATATTACAACAACAATTTTTTTTTAAAACTACAAAAAGGGATGTGACACGCAGCAGCAGATGTTGAGGATTTTGTCCGTTTGGAAGGTGATGGATGAGTGGTGTTTGGGAAATCTGTCCTTGAAAATGTTGCCGTTGAAGATATTTGTGTGAAAGAGAAACAATAACATAGTTATGCAGTAATTTCATTACATATCTGTATATATATATCATATATATATATATATATATATATATATATATAATAATTGTGTGTGTATAAGAGAGAGTGAGAGAGAGGAGAGAGAGAAAGAGAGAGAGATATTTTACGTCCATTATATACATGTTTTAATTAATTTCCATCGTATATATATTTTGTGTGTGTGTGTGGTTCTTCGAGGACAATCATTGCACTGTCCGCCCACACACATGGACAGGCAGGCAGTGGGGATTTTTGTTGTTTGTTATTGTTTTGTGTGGCGGGGCTGTTGATGATGGTTGGGTGGGTGGTAAGTCAGCATGAAAAGGGGAGATAGGGGGCGCATGGCTGGCCGGGTTGCGTGGCCGTTCCTGGGCTTGTGTAGCCTGTTACATGCCATTGCCAGAACTGATACTTGGCAGCGTGTCCAAGTGCACACACACACACAAAGACACACAACACAAAGACATATACAGACAGAAAGAGAGAGAAGAGAGAGTTTGGCGAAAAAGCGGGGTGATATCTACACGTACCCGTGACAGATGCCCGGGGCCCTGCCGTCAGCCGTAGCCTACCTGCACCAACCACGCTTGGCCATTGTTTTTATGTAACACAAGGGAGGGGCAGGACAGGTGAGAAGCACTATTTACACATTTGGGGGTCATGCCTGGACAGGAAGACCAGTCCTAAAGGCAAGGCATCTGGAGTCGACGGCATAACAACGAAGCCATCCATGTGTCGTGAAACCGGAATTCAGTGCTCACCCCACTTTCAGAAAAGCTTGGGAGGAGAGAAAAGACCAGAAGACTGGCAAAATGCAATAGTGGTGCCAATATGGATGAAAAGCAGCAAGAAAACTTAGTACCTACGAGGCATATCACTACTCACCATGAAGGAAAATGTACGCAAAGATCCTGGAGCAGCGCACCTGAGCGAAAACAAATAATCTCCCATGACGCCCCAATTTTGGCTTCAAAAAAGGAAAAGGGTGCACCGATCAAATCTTCACAAATCCGACAACTGTGTGAGAGGGCATCGAATATACCGGAAACTCCATTTGTATTCGTTGTTTAAGAAAAGGCCTTAGAATCGAGTCAAAGAGACAAGCTATGGAAGGTCCCGAGCAGTAAAAGACAATCAAGGGCCAGCTTCTAGACAACATTGGGCCACTACGCCAACACGGAGTGCAGTCCGCACCGCCAGTGGAACATCGACTGGTTTCCCAGTGACATCGGGGTAACGCAGGCTGTTAATCTCTCCCCTCTTCTCTTCGTGATCAAAGGATGGCCAGTGTGGGGTCGGGGAGGAAACCGCAGCCTTGAGGGTTTGCGAGAGATTCCTCCCCATCCCAACAACGAAGAAGCCGGGAACCGGGGGGTTATGGAGCAAGGAAAGGGGAGGAGGTGCACCTTGGGGAGCGACGTTTCCCCCACGAAGCCAATATCGGGGCGCACCACGGCGGAAGGAGAATCGCTATGAGGCTTTTTGCAAAGGAATGCGAGGAGGGCGGGATGGAAAGAACCGCACTCCCAGCCCGGGAAGTCGGCTGCAGAGGTTACAATCGCAAATAGCGTCAGAAAGTGGATGAAAGTGGCTGGACTTGGTCTGAAGAAAGTAAAAAACCATGACAAAAGCCTACAGAAACCGAAAAGAAAGAAATTTTCATTGGATCTTTTTTTGAAGAGAGAGGACACCCCCTGGGCGAATCCTGAGGGGATTATGGAAAAGGCATACAACGAACTGGCAGGGGACCTCACACCCGTGAGGGGGCTCGGTGCGTCATTGAAGCTGTAAGAGGAAGAGCCCAAACAGCGCGCATTTCTCCTGATGATCTCCACGCCCAGAGCCCCGCCCTCGGGCTTTCGACTGTTAGCAGTTAGGCTGTTTTCAATGATATGATCAATTACGAAGGAAACCCAACCCTGAGGCACTAAATTTAACTCATGTTTGCGGACGACCAGGCAATGGTGAACAATGACAAAATAACAGCTACAGGACACACAGACCAGCTGAATGAAAGCTGCGAGACATACGGCAATGAAGATCAGCGTCAGCAAGACCGGGTCATGACTGTCCGAAAAAAACCCCAAGAAACTGGGAAATCAACACAACGGAACCTAGTTAAGCAAGCCAGTGAATTTAAATACCTGGGCAGAAAACTTCCCCTGAAAATGGCAAACAGCCCGAGAAACGAGACCAGTTTCCGAAAGCAAACACAGTCACAAGCAACGCCCCCCCCTTTAAATACCCCAGCATCCCCCAACACTAAGGCGAAACTCATCAAGGGGCCATTTTTCTACCAACCCCTGACATAGCAGGCCAAACATGGTCCCTAACTAAAGTCCTCGAAGAAAAGTTTCACCTTTAAATGAAATGCCTGAGGAAAAGCATAAACAAGACAAGGGGACAAAATCAAAATGAGGTGAAACGAACATGGTAGGAGCAACACAATCCTACAACACATCAAAATAATTATGAGGATCAAGTGGTTTGGACACCTCACAAGTATGCCCCTAAACCATTCAGCTCTTCGCGCATACAACACCAGATACTGTTGCTGGAGAGCCGAGGAAGACCAAGACAAAGGTGTCGGGGACTCCGTGGCAAACCCCAGAGCTCACGAGATGTTCCCCTTCCCCCACCACCCCCTTGCTTCTGACAAAACGACTGTATCTGCCCCGACGCCCACCGGTACAAGCCAAAGGGAAAAAAAATAAAAGTAAAAGAAGGTCACGCCCTTTGCTTCTTGACACGGGAACGAGCGGGCGGGGACCGCCCCGGGCCCTGTTGGCCCTGGTTTTTTTTCCCCACCGTTCAGGCCTGGCCTGGCCCCAGCCGTAAGAAAAACGGGGAGGTAGGGTTGGTGTCTTTTTTGTCCACCTGCACCGTTCTGGTGGTTAATGTTTCCCCTTCCAATCACGCGGCCGTGACCCGGACAGAGTGTTTACTTCTTAAGAGGTCTTTCAAAGAAGGGGCTCCTGGCCAAAACACAACTCGATGTGTTGCGTCAAGAAGCTTGCGTCACCGCCCCTTTCCCTGAGCCATGTTTGGGGCAGTAGTTTTATTTTAACTAAAAAAATCAATTTTTTAGCGGAAAAAATCAATTGCGACCCGTCTGCCCAACGAACCTTCCCGGCGTTAGTAAGCGGCTGGGTGAAGAGATTGCAGTGGCGTCACGCTCTAAGGAGCGCACTCGTCGGTGTCCTTCCCTTCCACTACTTATACATACAAAACGTATACGGGAGTGCCAGTGGTTACGGTGGCCAACTAAAAAAACGGGTTTTTTAAAACAGCAATTTTTTTGCCCAATCCGTATCTCGCCATCCCCTCAAGGATTTGCACCAAACTTGGCAATCTTTCGCTCCTTGAAAGGTGCACATTCAAACCGTTGGGGTGTGCGGGGCTTGGAAGGGGAAGGTAAGAGGCACCCCCCCAAAGAAAACAATACAGTTAAAAGATACAGGGTAAAAGCAAAGAAAAAACACCTTGTTTCTACAAGATCCTTTGGGTACAGACGACGACGTTTCCAGCAGGCGGCCCTTTTTAATGAAAGAGAAAGTGGGCCCCCAAAATTTTCAGAGCATTGAAAATTTTTGGGAACAGGGGGAAAAGAGAGTTTTTCCCCATAGGCCAAAAAAGAAAAGATGCAGTTTTAAAAAGGGAACTGAAAGTGACAAAAGCACAACTAAAAAAAAAAATTTTCCAAAAAAAAAATGTTTTTTTTAAAATCCAAAAAAAAAAAGTGACAAAAAGCAGCAATGTTTGAGGGGGTTGTCCGTTTGGAAGGTAATGGATGAAGTTGGTTTTGGGAAAATGCTTGGGGAAAAGGGGTTCAGTTGAAAAAATTTTGAGTGAAAAGAGAAAAAATACAAGTTATTCCGTAATTTCATTAAAATACTTTTTATAAAAATATATTTTTGTGTGCAAAAAGAGAAGAGAGAAAGAGATTTTTTCCCCCGATAAAAAATGTTTTATTAAAAAACCATGATATTATATTTTTGTGTGTGTGTGTTTTCACAAAAGGGGCCCCGGCGTGTTGTGTTGTTGTGTTTTTTGTCTCTTTTTGTTTGCAATGAAAGAAAACCCAACACTGGAGCAGGCGGGGATGGGTGATTGTTGTTGTTTGGGGTTTTTGTTTTTGTGGGGGTCTGCTTGTTGAGAAAAATTTTGGTTAGGGGGTAAAATTGCAGCATGAGGGTAGATAGGAGGGCGGGGGGAATGCTGCTTACCTGGCCGTTCCCAAAATGACTTTTGTGCCTGCCCCCTTCCAGTGCCTGTAACTGGTAAACTTGGAAACCTGCCAAAATCCCCCCACAAAAAAACAAAAAATATACAAAACACAAAATATCCCCACACTGCTGGAGCAGCGTTTAAAATTTTTTTAAAATTTAAAATACAAAAGTAAATTTTTTTTTTGGGCCAAATGTAAAAAAATTTTTTCAGCGGAAATTTTCCTATTAAACAAGCGTTGCTTATATAGTAGCCCTTTTAAACCCCCTTTTTTTTTTAAAGGGGTTCTCTTTGTTGATTAAAAATTTTTATTAATCCCTTTAAAAGCCCTATACTCAGACACAAGACCTGATTAAATTTAAAATGGGGGAAATCTCTTTTACATCTTTTTTGGACAAAAGGTATAGAAAAACATTTTTGGGGGGGTGCCTTCCCCCTTGGGGCCCTTTGGAAAAAGAAGTGGGAGCCCCGAGAAACTAAGAAAAGGGCACACAACACTGATAAAACAAAAGAATTTTTTAAAAAAACTTTTTTAAAAAACTTGCAATTTGGGGTAAAAAAGCCTCAAAAAATTGTTTTCATGAACATTTCCCCAAAAAAAATTTTTGCCACAAAAAAATGAAAAAAACTTTCATTACAAATGTATGAAAAAAATTTTTCATTTTTCTTCCATAAATAAAATTGGGGGATCGATTTTTTCGTTCATTTTCGTATTCAGCTAAACGCGTTTAAAAACCCCAAAAATTGTAAAAATTCAAGTGTATTTGCGGAGAACAATTCAAAAGGGGTTTACTTTTTTTTTAAAATGCAAAATGCCCCTTTTTTTTAAAAACCAAAAAATTTTTTACAAGAAAAGTTTTCCCGAAACCTTTTTTTAAAAAATAACTTCAAAAACATTTTATCATTTTTAAAATTTAGAATAAATTTTTCAAAAACCTTTTTAAAATTGTTTTTTAAATTTTGAAGTTAGTATTTTCGCGAAAAAAATTTTTCCCCCTTACATTGAAAAAGTTAATTTTTTTGTGTTAAGATCTTGTTCCATTTTTTTTTTATTTTTCCCACTTATTTAAAACCTTTGTCTCCCCTCTCCCCACAATGCAACTCGCCCACCTCTTTTTCCTCCATCCCCCCCAAAACCCCCCGGCCCCAAAATCACCCCCAGTGAACAACGTTAAAAAAGAACGAACGAATACACACCAACCAAAAAACACACACCACACAACCCCAAACACCCCCCACACACACACACACACACAACGCACACGACACCGAACACCAAACACCCCCCAAACACCACAAAAAACAACACACAACACATACACACACCCCCCAAACACAAAAACCCCAAATCACACTCACACTCACTCACACCACCCCTCACTTCACAAAACCCATTCATTTTCCCCCCATACTCACCCCCCACTCACACTCACAAAAAATTCTCACACACACAAAGAAACATTCTTTTGCGGGTTTTTTTCACACCCAAAACCTGACATCATGCCCCGGACGTGGGGGTCCCCCATGCAGGGGCCCAACCCCCCCCCCGCCCAGTAAATTTGTGGGCCCCAGGGGAAAAGGGCGGCCTTTTGGGTTAGAAGCCCCCGTAAAAAAAACCTGACAAGGTGACACGACTGGGGGCCCGGAGGGGCCCGGTTTTTCCCGGACTTTTTGGGGGCCCGGGGTTTAATTCATACCGTTGACGCCTGGGGCCGGCCGCCAAAACCCATAAGAAGACGGGCGGGTAAGGGGTTTGGGTTTGTTTTGTCCACCTGGGGCCCCTGCTGGATGGTTTTTGTTGCTCTTCCCCCTCACGGGGCCGTGACCAGGAAAAATACGGCTTCTTAAAGGCTTTTTCCCGAATGGCTCCGGGCAGTACCGCTCGACTCGTTTTTATTGCGTCATTGAAGCGTGCGCATCGCCCCTTTCCCCCTTTTTCCCAAATTTTTAGTGGGAAAAAGTTTTATTTCTTCTGAAAAAACCAAAATTTTGGCGGACAATCAATTAGTACTATGCCGCCCAGTGAAAATCTACGACCCCTTCCCGCGTAAACGCTGGAAAAATGAGAAAATGCTCTTTTGGGCACTCCCTAAGGGGAAAAACTCTCGGCGCGTTCCAAAATTGCACCCCCTACATACATACTACATACTACTACTTTCCCAGTGGTGTACGGGTGGCCCCCAACCAAAACCCCGGGAAGTTAAAACGGAAAATTTGGGGGCAGCCGTTTTTTTTGGGTCTCCAAAGGGATTTTAAAACCAAAAAATTGGGACCCCTGCGCTCCCTTTTTAAAAGGGGGAATTAAACGTAAAAATTTTTTTTGGGGGCCCCGGGGGAAGGGGGGGAAGGAGGGGGCACCCCCAAAATGAAACCGGGTCTGTTCATGATTTACATCCCCGACAGTGAAAACGGGGGGGGCCCGGGGAGCACACACTTTGCCCTGCTGCCCCGAGCGTTTGTACAGACGGGTTTTACCTTTGGGAAAAGCAAGCCCAACCCCCCCCCCCCAATCCCCACCCTTTTTCCCCAACCCCAAAAAAAACCCCCGAAAGGAAGGACAAAAAAAAAAAAAAAACCCAAAAAAAAAAGTAAAATTAAAAGAACAAAAGGAAGCCTACAGCAATGGGGGAAAAAGGGAAACGCGAAACAGGGACTCCCCCAAACCTTTTCCAGGCACTGTTTTTTTAAATGGAGTCGCTTCCCTTGGACAATTCCCCCAAACCCGCATTGGGGGGGAAAGGGGCTGTTGGATGCTGTTCAAAAAGAAAGGGGGGGATTTTTTAAAACCCAGACGGTTAGCCGATGCAAAGGCCCCTGGGGTTTCCGTGGTTAACGGGAAAAAGGTACAAGAGCACAAGCCACTGTTGAATGAGAAAATGAAAAAGCAGTTTGCAAAAAGGGTGGAGAGACAGGCTACTTACCCCCCCCAACCCCTTATTTTTGAGGGGCTGACTGCGCAGGAGGGGGGGTTTTTTCTTAGCCAACGCCGAGACGGGGGTGATGGGGAAGCACAAAAAAGGGGGTGGAGGGGGTCTGCAGGTGGGGAAAAGGAAAGGGGGAGCAAGGGCGAGCAGTGTGCACAAGGCAATGAGGGGGAATTAATGTGACGGGGATCGGGTTTGCAAACACACACAACACACACAAAACAAACACACACAAAACACACACACACAACACACAAAAAACCCCCGACACTCCCCCCAAACCCCGCAAAAAGCCCCAGAAAATGGAGAGCTCTGATCATAGAGGAACAGATACGGGGGAAAAGCAAACAGGGGAAAAAAGCCCTTTGTTTTTACATGATCCTTTGGTACAGACGAGGGGCGTTTCCAAAAAGGCCGGGCGCCCCTTGGGGATGAAAGGGGAAGTGGACACTAAAAAGACAGAGAAAATTTTAACCCTTGGGGGGAAAGGGCAAAATGAGATTTACCCCCGGATGGGGAAAAGAAAATGATGCAGTTGAAAGGTAACTGAAAGTGACAGACACAACGAAAAAAAAATTTTTAAAAACTAAAAAAAAGTTTTTAAAAAAACAGAAAGGGATGTGGGCCCCCAGCAGCAATGTTTGAAGGTTTTGTCCGTTTTTGGAAAAGGGATTGGGGGATGGGGTTTTTTGGGGAAACTTTCTTTTAAAAAGTTTTACTTAAGATATTTGGGGGGAAAGAGAAACAAAAAAAAGGTTTTGAAGTAAATTTTTTTACATATCATATATAAAAATATATTTTTCTGTGTGCATAGAAAAGAGAGAAGAGAGAATTTAAAATTTTCCTGATATATTTTTTTTTATTAATTTCCCCATTTTTTATATTTTGTGTGTGGGGGGTGGGGTTGTTTACCCCTGTGGGGCCCCGGGCCCGTTGTGTTGTAGTGTGTTTTTTTTTTGTTTGGGGTTGGTTCAATGGCACAAAGGGAAAAAACAAAGGGGGAGGCGGCATTTTGGGGGAAAATTTTGTTTTTTTTTTTTGTTTTTGTGGGCTGTCTTTTGATAATTTTGGTTAGTGGTGAAGGCAGCATGAGGGTAGATAGGGAAAAGGGGCGGGGTGTGCCTCTTACCTGGCCTTTCCCTGACTTGTGTAAAACCCGTTTAAAAAGTTTTTGTGCCTTTTTAAAGGGGAAAATTGGCAAACCTTTTTTCCCAAATCAACACACACCCCACACCTACACAAAAAACATACACACACCCAAAAAAACACACACGCACACGCACCCCCCACACCCCCCACACACATACACACACACACTCAGACCAGACTCAACTCACAGCACACAAAACCCCAACACTCACTCTCACTCACACTCACACTCCACTGACATTCCCCCCACAAAAAATACAAGAAAAGCCCGGGGTTGGAAAAGGGTGATAAAATAAAAACCTAAAAATGACATCATGCCCCGGGGGTGACCTCAGCATGCAGCCAAAACCCGCGCGCCCCCTGTTTTGGGTGACCATAAGGGAGGAGCGGGGGGCCGGTTCCGGGATGTTTTTTGGCCCTGGGGTTTAATTCCTAACTTGAGCCTGGCCTGGCCCCCCCCCCTATAAGAAGACGGGGCGGGGGGAAGGTTTTTGGGGTTTTTTTTTGGGGCCCCCTGCACCGTGCCCGGGGGGTTAGTGTTGCTCCCCTTTCCCATCAAAAAAAGGCCTTTTCCAGGACACAAAAGGCTTCTAACATTCCCCTTTCCCCCAAGGGGGCTCCTGGGGGAAAAACTGCCCGACTCGTTTTGTTTTTTCATTGAAGCGGCGTCACAGCCCCTTTCCCTTTTCAAATTAAAAATGGGACTACTTTTTTTTTCTTCTGAAAAAAAATCAATTGGTACTGTGCACCCATGAATAACCAAAAACCTTTTCCCCGAAACCCCGGTGGATGAAAAAGATGTGCTCTTGGGGTCACGCCCAAAGGGGAAAAGCCTCGTCGGGGTCTTTTTCCAAATTCCCCCCCCCACTATTTTCATACATACATACATCCCCTACTAAAAAATCCCAGGGAGTACGGGGCCAAAACCAAAAAACCCGGGGTTTTTAAAAAAAGGCTTTTTTTTGGGAAAAAGGGGCCTTTTCTTGGCTTTTCCTGGGGGGGTTTTTTCACCAAAACTTGGCTGCCCCTGCGCTCCCCTTAAAAGGGCCCCAAATTCAGCGTAGGGGGTGGGGCGGGCCCCAAAAAAGGGAAAAGGGGGGGGGAAAAACACCCCAAAAATTTTAAACCCCGGGGGGGTGTCATTTTTTACATCCTTCCGCCCGTGACAGCGCTGGGAGCCGGCAGCACACAAAAAGCCCCCGCTGCCACCTCCCTTTTTAAAAGGGGCTGCATAAACCGGGGACAGACAACCCAACCCCCTCCCCAACCCACCTCCCCCCCCCAACCCCAAAAAAGGGGCAAAAAGGGGAAGGAAAATTAAAAAAAAAAACAACAACAAAAAAAAAAAGGGAAAGAACAAAAGGGGAACCTACGGAAAAAGGAGAAAATGCAAACGCGAAGACAGGGGGCTCACCAAAAACCATTGCCAGGGCCCCTGTTTTTGTAAGGGAGTCGTTTCCCCTTGGCTGGGGGCCCCCAACCCCATTGGTCCCCTTTTCCCTTTTTGGTGCTGTTAAAAAAAAGGGGGGGGAAAAAAAGCCTTACGACAGACTTTTAAAACCTGAAAAAAAGGGAAAAGTAGGGGGGGTGCTTAACAGGAAAGGGGGAAAAAGAGCACAAGCCACTGCCCAATGATCACAAAAAGCAGTTTGCCCCAGGGATGGAGAACGGGCTACTTACCCCCCCCAATGCCTGCTCCGGCCGAGGTCGACTGCACACGAGGGGTGGATGCGCGATGACAGAGGGGAACCCCGGGGTGAGGGTTTTAAAGCAAAGAAAGCCATGGAGGGGAAATTTTGCAGGTGGGGGAAGGAGGACGGGGGGAGTGAGCGAGCACGGCCCCCAAAAAAGGTTTGGGAATTAATGGATTTTCTATCGATTCCCCGACACCACACACCCCACGCCACAAACGCCACCGCACACCCAAAAAAGGGGTACAGACAGGGGGAGCTTTTAATAAAACAGAGGTAAAAATAGGGGGGAAAACAAACATAAAAAAAACCCCCTTGTTTGTACATGACCCTTTTTGGGGTACAGACACGAGATTTCCAGCACCCAGGCCCCTCTTTTTGAAGTGAAAGAGAATTTTGGCACTAAAATGACAGAGCTTTTAACTAAAACAAAAAAAAGGGATTTTGAAAACGCAGCAGCAGATTTTAAAGGGTTTTTTTCCTTTTTGGAATTTTAGGAAAAGAGTGGGGGGGTTTGGGGGAAAAAAGCGGGGGAAATTTTTTCAGTTGAAGATTTTTTAGTGAAAGGGGAAAAAAATACATATTAAAAGGGAGTAATTTTTTTTTTCATATCTTTTATTTATATATCTGTATATATATAAATACAGCCCCTGGGTGACTGAGAACACCACCCTTTTCCCAAGCGGGGGCATCAGAGAGGGGCCCAAAAAAAAAAAGGGGCATGTGTGTACAGTTTTTCCCTTTTTGGACTGGCCAAAGCCCCTTTACACAGTTTCACAAGAACCCCGGGCCGGAAAGGTATGGAGAGGTTTGGGGGCATCAGCACCTCTGTGGGGGGGTCGATACTTTTACAAAGATGCAACGACTCGATAAATATGTGTGGGTGTTTTTGGGGTTTTTTGTGTGTGTGTGTGTTTTTTGGGGGTGTGTGTTTTTTGTGTAAGAGAGAGATTTTGAGAGAGAGAGATATTTAAGTCCATTATAAAAAATGTTTTTATTAATTTCCATTGTATATATATTTTTGGTGTGTGTGTGTTTTTCTTCGAGGGGGAATCAATTGCAACGGGGGCCGCCCACACACCTTGGGGGAGGGGGGGAGTGGGTGATTGTTGTTTTTTTGTTGTTGTTGTTTTGGCCTGCTTGATGAGGGGGGGTTGGTCAAAAGTGCAAAAATAGGGAAAGGGGGGGGGTGGCGTGTTGCGTGCCGTTGCCAGTGACTTGTTAGCCTGTTCCTGTCCAGTGCCAGTAAGGAACGGCCCGGGGGTCCAAGTGGAGACACCAAAGACACACCCCACACAAAAATATAACAGAAAGAGAAGAGAGAGGGGGGCGAGGGGGGTTAAATCATGCTACCCGGCTTTTCTGCCCCGGACGGCCGCAGTGTACCTCCCACCAAGCACGCTTGCCCATTGTGTTTGTGAGCCAGGGAGGGCGGGTCGGGTGAAAGGGGACTTTTTTTACACAGGGGGGCAGGCCCGCCTGCTTGCCGGGGGAAAAAAGGCGGGGGGGCGGGGGAGATTCCCGGAAATTTTGGCCCTTTTTTTAAATTTCCTTCCGTTTAGGGCCCGGCCTGGCCCCAGCCGTAAAAGACGGGCGGGGAAGGTTGGTGTCTTTTTTTGCCCCCTGCACCGTGTGGAGGGGGGTGTTGATCTTTTTCCCTCCGTGGGTGACCAGGACTTCTTTAAGAGCCTTTGAAAGAGGGGGTCCTGGGGCATCGCTTGACTCGTTGTTTTTCGTCATGAAGCGTGCGTCACCGCCCTTTTTCCCCTTTTCCAAGTTAGGGTGGGAGTAGTGTTTATTTTCCTTAAAAAAAAAAAAAACCCTACCCCTGAACCCGTGCAACGGGGTTCCCCCCACCCCTGGGGTGAGAAACACCATCCTCCTCAAGGGAACATCAGAGAGGCCAAAAAGAAGGGGGACAGTTGTAGCATTTTCCTTTTTTGGACTGCCAAAAAACCTTTGACACAGTTTCACATGACCCGGCCGGAAAGGTTGGAGGGTTTTTGGGTAAAAGCAGCCCCTCGGGGGGGGTGCGATGACTTGTACAAGATGAAAAAGACTCGATTCACAGAAACAGGGGGGTAGGGGTTGGATTCTTCTTTTGCCACATGCACCGGGTCAAGGTTAAAAGTTGCTCTCCCCAAACACGGGGCCCCCTGACAAGGGACACTAGGGGTTTTAAGGGGTCTTTCAAAAAAATGGGGGCCTGGGGAGTAACGTTTTCTCTTTTGGGGGCGAATTTAAGCGTGCGCACCGCCCCTTTCCCGTTAGCCAACTTAGGGTGCGAGTATTTTTTTTTTCTTCTGAAAAAAAGTTTAAAAAAACAATTTTCCTTGTGGGTTGTGGTTAAATTGAACCAAAAAAAATGGACAAAAAGAAAGAAGCTTTCTTTAAAAAGGAAATTGGGTGTTGCAGTATTGTTGAAAAACCCGCACAGGTTACGAGCATGTGAAAAAAATTTAATCCCTTTGCGTTTTGTTTTGGGTTCCAGAATAATGTTAAAAAAATTACTGTGCTCCTTTTTACAAGGGAAAAATTTTTCTAGAAGCATT
>JAPXFY010002353.1:5000-7500 GCA_030674185.1 Monoplex corrugatus
AGACATATGCATAGATACTCAAATTAAACCATTTGCTATGTAGATTAACCAATGTGTAGTAGTTTTTTTTTTAACTATGGTAGCATGTTGGATAACTTTTTATGTTGTTTATCTTTATGTTTGATTTACATTGGTATAATTATGAACTGATAAGTTAGTTTTTCTAAGAAGAATTTTGTCAGCTTTGCAAAGCCACATCTCCCTTTGATGGCTATTTTTAGTCTTCTTTTTTTTTCTTTTTTTTCTTTTTTTTCTTTTTTTTTGAACTCATTCCTAGCTCTGCCGTTTTCCTGAAAAATGGACATCGCGACCAGTGTTACTACTGTGTTAACTTGGACAAATAGCAAGCAATGAAAGAAGAAGAAGAAGAAGAAAAAGAAGAAGCAAGAAGAAGAAGAAGAAGAAGAAGAAGAAGAAGAAGAAGAAGAAGAAGAATGAAGAAGAATGCGAGAAGAAGAAGAAGAAGAATGCGAAGAAGAAGAAGGAAGAAGAAGAATGCGAAAGAAGAAAGAAGAAGAAGAAGAAAGAAGAAGAAGAAGAAGAAGAAGAAGAAGAAGAAGAAGAAGAAGAAGAAGAAGAAGAAGAAGAAGAGAGAAGAAGAAGAAATGCTAAGAAGAAGAAGAAGAAGAAAAAAGAATGCGAAGAAAGAATGTGAAGAATGCGAAGAAGAATGCGAAGAAGAAGAAGAATGCGAAGAAGAAGAATACGAAGAAGAAGAAGAAAAGAATGCGAAGAAGAAGAAGAAGAATGCGAAGAAGAAGGAAGAATGCGAAGAAGAAGAATGAAGAAGAAGAAGAAGAAGAAGCAAGAATGCGAAGAAGAAGAATGCGAAGAAGAATGCGAAGAAGAAGAAGAATGCGAAGAAGAAGAAGAAGCGAAGAAGAAGAAGAAGAAGCGAAGAAGAAGAAGAATCGAAGAAGAAGAAGAAGAAGAAGAAGAAGAGAGAAGAAGAAGAAGAAGAAGAAGAAGAAAGAAGAAAGAAGAAAAGAAGAAGAGAAGAAGAAAGAAAAGAAGAAGAAGAAGAAGAAGAAGAAGAAGAAGAAGAAGAAGAAGAAGAAGAAGAAGAAGAAGAAAAGAAGAAGAAAAGAAGAAAAGAAGAAGAAGAAGAAGAAAGAAGAAGAAAAGAAGAAAAAGAAAGAAGAAGAAGAAGAAGAAGAAGAAGAAGAAGAAGAAGAAGAAGAAGAAGAAAGAAGAAGAAGAAAGAAGAAGAGAAGAAGAAGAAGAAGAAGAAGAAGAAGAAGAAGAAGAAGAAGAAGAAGAAGAAGAAGAAGAGAAGAGAAGAAGAAGAAGAGAAGAAGAAGAAGAAGAAGAAGAAGAAGAAGAAGAAGAGAAGAAGAAGAAGAAGAAGAAGAAGAAGAAGAGAAGAAGAAGAAGAAGAAGAAGAAGAAGAAGAAGAAAAGAAGAAGAAGAAGAAGAAGAGAAGAAGAAGAAGAAGAAGAAGAAGAAGAGAAGAAGAAGAAGAAGAAGAAGAAGAAGAAGAAGAAGAGAAGAAGAAGAACTATAATATTATTACAATGAGCAGCGGTTCGGATCGTAACTGTTGAAAATGAAATAACCATAAAAAATCATTAAGCATCTTTCTCTACTCACCTGTGAACAAACAAACATTTTGATGCATAAGCAAACAAACAAACAAGAAACAGACAAGTAAAACAAAGTAGCACCCAGACAGAAAAACGGACAAATAGACAGACAAACACACATGTAAAAACGAAACAATTGAGCAATAGCATGCACATAGCATGCAAGCACACATGACAAAAGACACAATGAATATATTAGTTAAAATAACACGAGGGAATACAGAGGAAAAGAATGAGAACATTTGAGAGAGAGAGAAAGAAAGAGAGAGAGAGAGACAGAGACAGAGACAGAGACAGAGAAACAGATAGAGACAGAGAGAGACAGAGATAGATAGACGTAGACAGAGAGAGAGAGACAGAGACATAGATACAGATACAGATACAGAGACAGAGACAGACAGAGACACAGAGACACAGAGAGAGACAGACAGAGACAAACAAGGACAGAGTAGCAGATAGATGGACAGACAGAAAGACACATAGAGACGGATGAACAAGAGAATACTACTAAACCTGTCCTGAAAGGAGCAGCCCTTTCTGACATCAATGAACGTCATATGAATAACATGAACGATTTCCTTGCGTGCCAAGCGAAATTACAGCCACATAAGCAAGACGAATAGTTGTAGTGCAGTCAGTTTGACACAAGGGCCTACTTAACGGACCGCCCTTTCCCATTCAGTTCAAAGAGCTCTCAGACGCAGTCCAGAACAAAATACGTATGCGTTAACCATAGATCATTAAATTGAGAAAGAGACAAACAGACGGACAGAGAGAGAGAGAAAGAGAGAGAGAGAGAGAGAAAGACAGACAGACAGACAGACAAATAAACAGACAGGCAGATAGATAAAGAGATGTCTAGATAGATAGCTAGAGAAGAAAGACACATAGACGCTCAAATTAAAGCGGTTGATATG